>CM019064.1:46295535-46597250 GCA_009667805.1 Leptobrachium leishanense
TTGCTATTTTGTTTCCTTTTAAATCAAACATCAGGGTGGAACAGTTCTGGAACAAGATCCTATGGACAGATGAGACCAAGATCAACTTGTACCAGAGTGATGGGAAGAGAAGAGTATGGAGAAGGAAAGGAACTGCTCATGATCCTAAGCATACCACCTCGTCAGTGAAGCATGGTGGTGGTAGTGTCATGGCGTGGGCATGTATGGCTGCCAATGGAACTGGTTCTCTTGTATTTATTGATGATGTGACTGCTGACAAAAGCAGCAGGATGAATTCTGAAGTGTTCGGGCAATATTATCTGCTCACATTCAGCCAAATGCTGCAGAACTCATTGGACGGCGCTTCACAGTGCACATGGACAATGACCCAAAGCATACTGCAAAAGCAACCAAAGAGTTTTTGAAGGGACAGAAGTGGAATGTTATGCAATGGCCAAGTCAATCACCTGACCTGAATCCCATTGAGCATGCATTTCACTTGCTGAAGACAAAACTGAAGGGAAATGCCCCAAGAACAAGCAGGAACTGAAGACAGTTGCAGTAGAGGCCTGGCAGAGCATCACCAGGGATGAAACCCAGCGTCTGGTGATGTCTATGCGTTCCAGACTTCAGGCTGTGATTGACTGCAAAGGATTTGCAACCAAGTATTAAGAAGGGAAAGTTTTATTTATGATTATTATTCTATCCCATTACTTTTGGTCCCTTAACAAGTGGGAGGCACATCTGCAAACTGCTGTAAGTCCTACACCGTTCACCTGAGTTGGATGTACATACCCTCAAATTAAAACTGACAGTCTGCAGTTAAAGCACATTGTGTTTGTTTCATTCCAGCTCCATTGTGGTTGTGTATAGAGCGAAAGGTGTTAGAATTGTGTCGATGTCCCAATATTTCTGGACCTGACTGTATATACAAAAAGACAGGAATCAATGGAAGCACAGGGAGATTTTCTAAAGTTATCTGGTTACTTTTTTGTAGAATAAATGCGGTATCAGTCGATGGCAGACTATTAACAAGATAATTTTATTTACAGGCTGCCCATGACTGTTGATCAAGGATTTAATTAAAATACTTCATTAGGTTGTCACGGTTCAGGCAAACCATGGGTGCAGTGACACAACGGAGGCGTAGATGTGGTAAATAGACAGGTGTTTATTTGGTAAACAAACAGGCGTGCACTAGTGAGGGGCAAGGCCGGACTAGGGCTGACTATGGATGCTGGATAACAGAGAGGCATGACAGGAAAGGGGCTGATCAGAGAACACACAGGACAGAAACACAGGGGCAAGAAAGGAGGAGAGCAAGACACAGTTACAGAAGGAAAAAATTAAGTCACCTGCACTTGTTTCTATACAATTCCATGTGCAAGAAAACAATATCAGAGGTTTTAGCTTGCTTGAATGGCCATTGAAGCGTAAGCTCACTCGCCCCATCAAGGCACCTCTTTGCAGAGTGAATCCTAACCAATGTACCAAAAGCTGCTCCTCTGAGCAACTGCATGCTCTCCTGCTGCTTTTCAGCTAAGGAGAGGCAGAAAAATGGTGGTTTTATTTATACACGCACCAAGCACTTCCCATTTGGGGTTGAAAACAAAAACATGGAATAAGGAACAGCAGCAAAAATGACTAACTGGTGTTACAGCATAATATACATACATACAGAAAAAACGGCGTCGCGCCCGTACTCACCAGAGCGGCTGCAATAGCCAGGAGTAACAGCCCAGTTCATGTATAAAACATAACAAGAGAAAAAAGATGTCATCTGCGCTCCTTTCTATACAATGCCATGTGCAACAAAACACTATCAGAGGTTTTAGTTTGCTTGAATGGCCATTTAAGCGTAAGCTCACAGTTACAGAAGGAACTCACAGAAGACACCAGAAAGACAAGACAGGAAAAGGGCTGAAGACCCAGGGATACTGGGTCTCTGTAGGCAGGAGCACGGTGGGCGGCGGTGCAGGAACACAATGGGCAGCAGAGCAGTCGAGGCAAGCTATCCAGAAGGAGCAATCCAAGAAACGAAGTCAAGGGTCAAGCCGTAGGTCGGGGCAGGCGGATAGTGAGCAGGGTCAGGAAAGAAAGCCAAGAGTCTGGTACACCTGGATCAGCTAAGGAGTCAGGGGAGCAGACTTCGAGCTTCCGTGCAGGCAGGCTGAACAATGCAGAAGCCTTGTGGGTCAGGCGTGGCTTCCTTTTCCTGCTTCCCAATTGTAACAGATCTCTGTTCCCAGACAGGGTCACATCTGCCAAATGCTGCTTCCTCGCTGGACACCCAGTTTCTCCCCGTGACTCTCACACCTTTCTCTGGTACCTTAGCCACAGCTCAAGGTGTATGTAGAGAGCCTGGCTAGCACCCCCCGGAATAAGCCGAAGCTGTAGACCTGGAGCCTTTCCCTGGCACAGTGGGCAGAAGATTCCTGGTACCCCAAATCATGAGTCGTGACTTCAAGCTTGGTCAGAATAGAACTGACTGTTTATTCACAGAGAGGACAGATAGAGTCAAGGACCAGTACATTTGCATACAATCAAACAGACAACATCACAGATCAGATAACTACCCAGGGCCTTCAAACAATGGAGAATGGGGGAAGGAGAAGGCACGTAAACAAAAGGAATTTCTTACTGAGAGAATTTACACAATAGCAGGTACTAATACAGAGATCTACACTATACAGGGAATAACACACAGACATCAGAAATCTTTAGTTAACTGGCATATCTATAAAACAGGGAAAATCACATTGGGGTACTTATAAAAATAAGGGCTAACGAACTTTTAATAACACACAAATAAATAAACACTTGAACTGTTGTACTGCGCTACAGCGTAGTGGCGGCCGTCCCGTCACATATCTCCCCCAAGTTACCAGTTGGCAGACCAGGTGAGACCCTCTGCGGGTCCACTTGGGGATGTCCACGGACCCCAGCAAATATCTTTAAAAGGTCCACCATACGACTCTCCAATATTATCTCGTACCTCACGTAGCCCAAGGGGATCATTTTGCCATTGTACATTCGCTCGGCATGAAGAGCTTCCCACCACATCATCAGGCGGATCTTTGCACTCTCTTCCAGCAGGACCTGTTCTGTCATCGGTCCCCTATGCTGGTTCTGCCATTCTTGTAACCTACGTCTGAAGTCTGTCTCTGTGACTGTGGCCATTTTCTGCATCTGCCGCACCATCTGGATATCGAATCCCGGTGAAGGTTTGGATGTCCTTAGACTGTAGGAAGCATCCCACGCGCTGCCACCAATGTAACAGATCTCTGTGCCCGGGCAGGGTCACATCTGCCAAATGCTGCTTCCTCGCTGGACACCCAGTTTCTCCTCGTGACTCTCACACCTTTCTCTGGTACCTAAGCGACAGCTCAAGGCCCGGTGTATGTAGAGAGCCTGCTAGCACCCCCCGGAATAAGCCGAAGCTGTAGACCTGGAGCCTTTCCCTGGCACAGTGGGCAGAAGATTCCTGGTACCCCAAATCATGAGTCGTGACTTCAAGCTTGGTCAGAATAGAACTGACTGTTTATTCACAGAGAGGACAGATAAAGTCAAGGACCATACATTTGCATACAATCAAACAGACAACATCACAGATCAGATAACTACCCAGGGCCTTCAAACAATGGAGAATGGGGGAAGGAAAAAGCACGTAAACAAAAGGAATTTCTTACTGAGAGAATTTACACAATAGCAGGTACTAATACAGAGATCTACACTATACAGGGAATAACATCACAGACATCAGAAATCTTTAGTTAACTGGCATATCTATAAAACAATCCCGCTCTGAAGCTGATTTTGTTCACTTCAAGTTTATTCTCCGGTCATACACCTCTGCCCTCCACTTGGCCAAACAATCCTTCTTCTCATCTCTTATATCTACGCTGTCCTCCAACCCTAAATGGCTCTGGTCCACCTTCAACACCCTCCTCTACCCACCTGCACCTCCCCCCTCAGCTGCCTTCAGCGCTCAAGACCTGGCAGACTACTTCCTCAGTAAAACTCTAACTATCAGAAGCAACATCCCAACACAAGATAGTTATCTGCCACCTCCACTCCCAGAGGTCCCTTCTGTCACCCTCTGCCGCTTCCTCCCAGCCACTGAGGAGGAAGTCAATTCCTTATTGTCCTCCTCACATCTCACCACGTGCCCGCTCGACCCCATTCCCTCACATCTAATTCCTCCCCTCTCCTCCTCCCTCACCCCTGCTCTCACACACATCTTCAACCTATCTCTCTCCACTGGCTCCTTTCCATCCGCCTTCAAACACGAGCTAGTTACCCCTTTACTAAAGAAACCATCCCTCGATCCCAACTCTCCATCCAACTACCGCCCTGTATCCCTGCTTCTCTTTACCTCTAAGCTCTTAGAAAAACTAGTCTTCAACCGCCTCTCCCTCTTCATGTCCTCCAATTCCCTACTTGACCCCCTGCAATCTGGCTTCCGTCCCCTACACTCATCTGAAACTGCCCTCACCAAAGTCACCAACGATCTCCTAACTGCTAAAAAGCACGGCCACTATACTAATCTCATCCTGCTTGACCTCTCGGCTGCTTTTGACACTGTTGACCACCCCCTCCTTCTACAGACCCTCAACTCTCTGGGTCTCGGTGACACTGCATTTGCTTGGGTTGACTCCTATTTATCCAACAGGTCCTTCTGTGTGTCCTTTGCTGGTAACTCCTCCTCTTCATTGCCTCTATCTGTTGGTGTACCTCAAGGCTCTGTCCTTGGTCTGCTGCTCTTTTCCATCTACACCTCCTCCCTGGGCAAAATCATCAACAGCTTTGGCTTTAATTACCACCTCTACGCTGATGACACTCAGATCTACCTCTCTACCCCTGATCTCTCTCCCCCTGTCCTTTCAAAAGTCAGTGACTGTTTATCTGGCATCTCCTCCTGGATGGCCTCCCACCACCTAAAGATCAACATGTCAAAGACTGAGCTCCTACTTATTCCTCCCTCCAATGCCTCCCCACCTCCTGACTTCTCTATCACGGTGGAGGATATCACCATCTCCCCATCAAACCAAGTTCGCTGTCTTGGAGTTACACTTGACTCTGCTCTTTCCTTCATCCCCCACATCAAGTCTCTTTCCTCCTCCTGCCGATACCAACTGCGTAATATTTCCAGAATTCGGCCATTTCTTACCGCTGTCACCACAAAACAACTCATACACGCCCTGGTAATCTCCCGACTCGACTATTGCAATAATCTCTTATCTGGCCTCCCTCTGTCCCGCCTCTCCCCCCTACAATCCATCCTGAACGCCTCCGCCAGGCTAATTCACCTCACCCGCCGCTCTGTCTCTGCCGCTTCCCTCTGCGAGTCCCTTCACTGGCTCCCCATCCACTGCAGAATTAAGTTCAAAATCCTTATCCTTACCTACAAAACCCGCACTAACTCAGCTCCCCACTACCTGTCCTCACTAATCACCAAATACACCCCAGCCCGCACCCTAAGGTCAAACAGTGACCTGCGCCTAGCTTCTCCCCGCATCACCTCTTGCCATGATAGACTGCAGGATTTCTCACGCGCAGCCCCCATTCTCTGGAACGCTCTCCCTCGTACTGTCAGACTTTGCCCTAACTTCTCTTCCTTCAAACGCTCCCTTAAAACGTTCCTATTTAGGGAAGCCTACCACCCAACTCACTGACGCAACCATCAATCACTCTCACCTTACAGTCCTCTCCTCCTGTTTCCAACCCCAACCCTCCTAGATTGTGAGTTCCTACGGGAATAGGGTCCTCATCTCCTCCTGTACTGTTTGTCAAATGTTGTTCAATGTATTGTAACCCTGTCTATACTGTGCCTATTGTACAGCGCTGCGCAATATGCTGGCGCTTTATAAATAAAGAATAATAAATAATAAAAAACAGGGAAAATCACATTGGGGTACTTATAAAAATAAGGGCTAACGAACTTTTAATAACACACAAATAAATAAACACTTGAACTGTTGTACTGCGCTACAGCGTAGTGGCGGCCATCCCGTCACACCAATTACTTGCAAAGGATGATACCTGAGGACTGGACAGGCAGGGCAATTGCAGGAAAGCTGCTGCCTGGGCTCATTACTGCGGAGCAGTATTGGTCTGGGCCTTCCTGTGGCGAGCATCGCGAGGCATGACATAGGACTCCGTTAAGAAGCCTGTGAGCTCATCTACCAGAAACAAATTCATTTTAACAATACAAAATAATTCTGCCCATTTTCGTTCAAACAGATTCATCGGATTTGGACATACCAATAATTGCTTCACAAATTTGTTTGTTTGTGCACATGTCTGCCTGTTATAATACTTTCAGTATGATGCAAAATTGACACAAAAAAAGGTAAATGCTTGCTATATTTGCTATATTTCTGAGCTAACTCTATTACAGCCTGTCGATGTGTACGTTCCCGTGATATGTATTTTTGGTGATTGATAGATCCTCTGCTATCACTGTCACAGATTGTGTTACATTGTATATCGCAATTCCACGGAATAAACAATTTGCAGGGGCAACTCCTCTGCTCCTTACGAAGCCCAGTGAATGAGCCCTGTAGTCATTTGGGCCATGTACAGTAAGTCAGTGGTCAATGACCTTAGTGTAGCCCTGCAGATGTTTTGCTAACCACATGTCCCATGATGCTCAGCCACTCACCAGGTTGACTGAGCATTAAGGGACATGTAGTTAACAAAACATCTGCAGGGCCAAGGTTACTGACATCCAATGTAGGTACTCATAGCCCATTGTCTGCAGGAGCTGTTGAGCCAAACACACAGAAAGGTTCAGAGCCGAAATACGGAGTGTAACCCAAAGTACCCCATGACCTTCTACAGACATGACTCCATTACTATCTTTGTACGTTATCTAGGATTTCCAGCCATCACCTCCATCGGACTAGAGCTGACTCTTTTGTGTGTGCCGGATATGCTTTTTTTTCCTTGGTTACACCTGCTACGTTTTTTGTTTGAATCACTGAGTTGTGTTATTATCAGTGGCGACTCTAGGAACAATATTTAGGGGGGGCACAGAAGATACCGCAGTCAAAACTGGGGGGGCACTAATAATTTTCACCACTAAATCATACCACTGAATAAAAGTAAGGGCCCTATCACCTGGTGTGAACTAAAACACCATCACTAAAGGAAAAATTTAGTGCGAGTCGCTAAAACTTACAGGGTTATTCAGAAAGTGGTGAAAAGCAGGAGAATGACTGGAGAATGGAAAATTCTTGGTCAAAGAATCGGCTATTTTGACCTAGAATTTTCCATTCTCCAGTCATTCTCCTGCTTTTCACCACTTTCTGAATAACCCTGTTAGTGCCTGACGACCTACTAACAGATCACCTTGACTGCAGTAGTCCATGAACAAGGTCGTTTGGCGCACGCTAGGGAAACTCTAAGACCCGAGTTGAGACCCAGCGCTAATGCGGTTGTGTACAGGATAGAACGTTTTTTTCTTTTCCATACCTATCCCCCACCCTCACAAGCTTGAATATGAACACATCCAGTGAATAACCTCTCACCCCTGCATTATTAAAATCCTCCACGGTGGCCGTATCATCCATGTTTTGATGCACACATATATTAAGGCTGATGGGCATTGCATGATAAATGCCTCCCAGCAGCATGTTGAATCATTACACTGCATTTAATAGATCCAAAAGGAAGGCCAGGTGAGCGACAAAAATTTCCCTGCTACAGCATATAAACAATACATGTTTCAGGGCAAGACTTATCCATGTGTTCCTTTAAACATGGTCCACACAGTCACCCTAATAATCAACTGCTTACATACTATGAATAGCCCCCAGCATAAAATGTTTAAAATTAGGCAATATATTAGAATTAGGATATATGTGGATAAAGGATACATTTATAATAGAGCCGACTGCAACAGCAGCGACATTGCTGACCATATCCATTACTATGGTGTATGGGGCCAGAGAACACCTGTGTTGCATTCCTTTCAATTGCCTGTTAATTTTGGACGAGAACCTGTTTTTTCTGTTTTTTTGGAGTTAGCACCAGGGCTGAGCAGTAGGTAAAATGTTGCAATTAGTGCACCTCAAAAAATTTAGTGCTGGCACCAAGTGATCTGTAAAGATATCTAGCACTCCCCGTGTTAAGTATAGGACGCGGAAAGTACAGTAAGCTCGCGGTAATAGTGACGCGCTAAGTGATTTTTCCCATTTGTAGCGGGAGGCAAACGATCTGTTGGTCAGGCGCTAGACTCGATTAACCTGGCGCTAACGCAAAACCATGCCGACGCAAGGGTTAGCTCACACCAGGTAATAGTGCCCTAAATAAGTATATATATAAATAAGGTTACAAAACCCCAGAGTAATGTGATGCAATGATGCCTTTTTATTGTACTAACCTGATACTTAAATTCAATATTTTATTTGACGCAATTTGGCAGTTTCTGCTGAATGTCTGATAACTGCTTCAGTGACTCCACTTTTAGCAAATTACAGTGACCATTCGCTAAATAGGGAATTCACCTTATTTTCTGCAAAATAAATTCCCCGAAATGTGACGGAAAGCAGAGGATCTACAGATCATTAGACCCTTTATAGTCTAATTTCCATAATAACCCCTAAAATGCCTTAAACCCAGAGAAATGCAATAAAAATAATAAACAATGTGGCATTTAGCCTACACATCAACCCCTAAAATGCCATTAATCAAGGGAAAACATGAAATGAATACACTGAGGCATGTAGCCAACCCATTAACCCCTAAAATGCCATTAATCAAGGAAAAAACAAATGTATACTGTGAGGGATGAAGCCTGCCCATTAACCCTTAATATACAACTAAACCAAGGCATAAACTAACGTAATACACAATGTAATGTATAGTCTGAACATTAACCATTTCACTGCTGAGCCATTTCAACCCTGTGAAAATGTTTACGTTTAAGTGCACGTTTTTATTTGATGTTTTATGACTTTTACATCACACTGAATATGGTCATGTGGATATCATTGGAAAGGCCAGAATCTGCCCTTTCAAATGACACCTAGTTCATCCATATACGATGCATAGCTACGGAGATACGTTGGTCCGAAGAAGTGTGGGAAGCTGGATGATGATTTTTGGTGGGGGGGCACATGGGGGGGCAAGGAATAACCTTGGGGGGGCAATTGCCCCCCCTTGCCCCCCTGTAGAGTCGCCTATGGTTATTATACATATGCATTGTTTAAGGTGTCGCTGCTATATACATCACCATTTCATTACGTCGGCGATCTCCTTCCACCTTGCCATTTTCAGCATTCTATATTAAGGCATTGATTCTTTTTTTCCTGCAAAGGCTGAGGAGGATTGACTTTGATTTATGAGCTGCGCCTTATCTTTCCGTACAGATAATTTGCTCTGTCAGGTTAAGCAGGTTGTTGGCTTATCAGCGGCGCAGCATATGCAAATTGCTTGTTTTTACGTCTGTCGCAGTTTCACGCGTTTATTAATAACGAAGCCAAGAAAAATGAAAATACAAAGGTGATTGTGTAGCGGACGGCGGGGGGGGGGGGGGCTTTTTATATTTTTTTTAATGAAACCAGGAAGGGGAAGAGCTGGCTGTATTAGAGGTTGTGTGTGATGAAGGTGTGTGAGTGTACTCTGTCCTGGGAACTCAACGTTGCCACTGGAAGACGTCCAATGGACCTGACTGCTAGAAAGTCAGAGAAAACGAATGGTTCTTGAAGAATAAGAGTGCATTGTTTGTATAACAAAAGGGAAGATCAAAGCAGGTGTAGTGTTTATCCATGGAGTTTCCCAGAGCACTGAGACATAGAGGATGTCGACTGGTTAAATACACTAATACTCTATGTACTATATATACCTTCTCAAAGACTAGCATTTATCATGTGTTCTCACTGATTCATATGTATCATATTTATTTGGTAACAAGATGTTCATGTAATGTGGATTTGTACCACAAATATATTCTATACATATACTACCAATGTGCACCATGATTCAGTTGGCCTCTTCAAAAAGGCTTGCCAAAGACATTTTTAAAGGGCCACTACCACCAAAACAATGAAATGTCCTTATTGTGTTTATTTGATGTTGCTGATATCTTACATGTGTTTTGTTTTTCTCTTGTATGTTTAGTTAAGAAAATATTTTACTCTATATGTGTCACTGAGTGCATCCATTGTGTGATCTTTTGTGTTGTAAACTGCTCCCCCCCAGTATCTTTACATCACTTGCTCCACGCTGTGTGGCTTTAAGCATAGAATGGAGTGAATGGGATAATCACCGACTCACATCTTTGTATTGTGTGGGATGTATTCAGAGGACATCACCAGGGGGTAGATTAGAAGTCTTTTAAGCACCTGTCATATCACATTCAGCTGCCATCAATTATCTGGGGTAGCCTGGATCACAACAGGCCTCTGAAGCCTTATATAAATATTCCCTTCTCCAACTCATTAACTGTTAAATAATGTAGAAGAAAAACCACAGCAGTAAAGTAAACTTTTGCATGGATTTTGGATTCAAAGGATTTTGAGGTTTATGACTTCATTATGATAATCAGACCAAATAAAAACCTTTTATGAAAAATAAGATCGAGCAAGCATGACTGGAAACTAAGTGGGTTATTCAGAGAGCACAGAAATGTCTCCGCCATTTCGATGCTCTCTCTTTCCCCGCACTTCCCTGCACTTCAGGGAATCAAAGTTCCCCACCCTGCAGTGAATTCGGCATTCATCGCAGTGACCCCGAAGTGCAGGGAAAACCCCCCGAAAACATACCAGAAAAAGCTGCCGAGCTGCCGAACACAGTGTAGACCAGCCGCCAGAAAAAAACGACAAGCTGGTGAACGGGGTAAAAAACCCCAAAAAATACGCTTGAAAGTGTCAAAATAGAAACGGTGTTAGCAAAAAAACTACTCAACAAAAAATACTTTGCCAAAAAAATCCAGAAAAATGCAAATTTATTTATAAAATTTTATATTTTTTATTTATTTATTTATAAAAGGATTTTACCAGGAAGGATACATTGAGATTTCTCTCGTTTTCAAGTATGTCCTGGGTTCGAGAACATTGAGTGGTTATAGAAATACAAAATAGTAAAATGCAAGAAATTAACACAAGATCAAATATACAGATTAACAGAAAAATAAATATGGAGGAAATAAAGTCATTATGTTACATGTTTACAGGTGCATTTTGTATTGAGGTATGTTAATAGGAAGTCTTAAGGGACTTTAGACTGGGGGAAGATTTGACGGTGTCTGGGAGGTTATTCCATATTTGCGGTGCTCTGTAGGAAAATGAGGATCGAGCCATTTTCTTTTTGTATTGCGGTATTGCAAGTAAGGTGCTGGTCCTGGATCTGAGGTTATAGGATGAGGGAACTGCCGGGGGAAGCAGCATATTCAGGTAGGGTGGTAGCTTCCCAGAAAAGCTCTTAAACACCAGGTTGGAAAGGTGAAGGGTGCGTCTAGAGTCCAGTGATGGCCAGTTTAGTTCTTTTAACATGTCACAATGGTGGGTCATGTAGTTACATTGTAGCACAAAGCGACAGAATGAGTTATACAATGTAGTAAGTTTCTGAAGGTGTGTTTGCGGGGCGGCTGCATACACTACATCTCTGTATTCAATGGCTGGCATAAGCATTTGTTGTACAATCTGCTTTCTTACCGCGGGGCTCAGGCAGGATTTGTTTATGTACAGGGCACCTAGTTTGGGGTAGAGTTTAGATGAGAGTTTTTCGATGTGGGGGCCAAAAGATAGATTTGGGTCTAACCACATACCTAGGTATTTGAGAGAAGTGACTGTGGTCAGCGTGCCATTTGATTTTGTCCCAACACGTAGATGGGGTGTTTGCAATTTGTGTAGTTTAGGTGCGGTTCCATAGAGCATTGTAACTGTTTTGTCAGTATTTAGAAAAAGTTTGTTATTTGCGATCCACTTTTCTACCCCTGTGAATTCTTCTTGCAGCACGGCCTCCAGCTGTGGGAGATTTGATTTGCTGGTATAGATTACAGTGTCGTCTGCGTACATGTGTACAGTTGAAGCTTTGCAGAAATTGGGCAGATCGTTTATGAATATTGTGAATAGCAGGGGGCCAAGTATCGAGCCTTGGGGTACACCGCACGTGACTGGGAGGGGGAGGGAAGTGCTGTCAGAAATGGACACAAATTGAGACCTATCAGACACATATGATTGGAACCAGGTTAACGTACTATCACCAATACCAGAGTTCTTAAGTTCCTAAAAGTTCCTAAAAGATCCTAAAAAAATAATAAATAAAGAGACTTTTTACTGCAAATTAAAAGAATAAACAGTTTATTAGATATTGAATAAAAACAGGAATATTTTTAACATTGAAACCTATGGGATTCGCCTGAATAAACCTGTCGAATGAAAAGACCGAACAGCAGGTCCATTCAGCTACTTTTCTAGGATGTTTGGTGTCTCTGAACAGATTAACCATTGCTTCTCTATGGGGGATTTCACTGCCGTTGAACAGGCACTGTACTTGCTGGCAGTTTGCCAAAATTTGGCGAGCTGCCTGCTCTCTGAATAGCCAAATGGCCCCGAAATGTCACTGTACAGGGAAATTCCCTGTTCGGTGACATTTCGGGGCCAGATCGTCTCTCTCTCTGAATTTAGTAACAAAAGCTTCACGGGCCAAATAATGGTGGAACGATGTTTCCAAGTGTTCCCGCTTGGCCTGACCCCTGGTGCCCATTTGTGAATGATGACATGTGCACAGAGGAATAGTTTACAGAAGAATGGCTCACTAAAGGTCATACTTCCAAAATACTTGTGATGCATTCCAAGCGCACTGTTAAGCTAAAGGCTTGTGCAATTGTACATAACATCTCCAGCTGGGTTAGTGTAATGGCTCCAGCTCTTATTGCAAGGAGCTGCAAACTTTGCTTGGACGTTGCAGCTCCTTCCTGTATAATAACCGCTCCTATACGCCAATCAAAGAACAGCAAGCTATTCCATTGTACTTCACCATTTTCAGCTCAAGACGGTTTTCAGAAATGATTATTGGATCTAAGAGTCTGGTGTGAAGTGGTTTTGCTTTTGCATTATAAAAAATAAACCACCCAAAAATATCCCAGACATACCTCTAATTTTATGGAGCCAGAGGGTTGTGCGATCCACCTCTTCCTTTGGACACGAATAATGAAAGACTGGGAGGAAATAGTTCCCAGTATTCATCTGCCATTCCTCCACGGCTCCTGCACGTGTCCGCTTACACGGAGCTCATGTAGGGTCTTGTTGGTTTCCATGAAGTTCTCTGAGTCTGGACCAACTTGTATCCACTATCTGTTCACAAATATTCCAACTTGAGCCGTTAATAGGGAACCGCAGATGGAAAATGTATCACGCAGGATTTCTGAGCCGCTGTTACAGTCTTGGTTGGAATCAATTCGAGAGTACCAATTACAGGATAATATGGAATTCTCCATCATACATTAATTATAGTGTACATCTCATTAACATTTACTGAGAAGTAGGTGTAGCTGCACAGGTCTAAAGAAATGGCATGCTTCTTATAGATGTCTTTTTGCTTTTTATTTTGTCTCTCTCTTTTAACTGATACCGTAAAAACTACAAGAAATAAAACCAAATAAAATTCAAAATATGCATGATCACAGTCCTCAAGTCTCTCATGCAAAATGACCATGTCTCTCCAACAGAAATATGATAAATCCAGTTAGATCATTAACAGATCACATTGTACATGTAAAGGGATGTAAAAAACAACATTATACACAATATAAAACAAATACAGAGGTAAATTATGAAGTGCGCCTCTAGACCACATGCAGATAAGTTCTTTTGAGCAGTTATGCAACACCCTGAGCCCCGTTCAATACCTCAGCAGCTGCTGAATTGCTGCAGCGCAGCGATTCAGTTTCCTGCAGCAGTGTTGTTGAACGCTTTGGATGCGAATTTTGAATCCAAAATGGCCGACGATTTTTTAATGAAACATGCAGATTGTTTTTCGTATCACTCAGACAAAATATGATAAAGAAAAGCAGTCAGCACAACTCCGTTTTGTTTGCACACACCACAAATGATAGTTTTTATTGAATAAACGTTATGTTTACTTCTGAAACAAAATATAAATTGAACTGTAATATATGTCTATGTGCAGGGGTAAATAATAAATACATATTTTGTGCTTTGGTGAACAAAAACCTCAAAATTAACATTGCTGTACGGAATTGTTACTTGCTTCAAGGCGGCGGCCATCTTTAATACGTCACACTCAGCTACTCGCAGCATCTCCTCGGGTCGCTGCAAGTGCTAAGTTAGCAGTGCTGAGCGCTGAGTGGCTGAACGGCGTTCAATGGCATGTTGCTAACATAGCACTTGCAGCGGCTGAGGTATTGAACGCGCCTCAGCTCTCTCCTTCAGCAGCTGCAGCAGTTTTAGAACAGGAAGCTGATGGGCACTCTTGCCTTCTGTCTCTGGTGTATACAGCTCTTGAAACCAGGAAGTGCTAGTTCCCATACCCTTAGGCTACCAGCACGCGAGCGCACTGAGTGCTTGCGTGTGTCCGCACTTCCCTGCGCCTGTGCCATTTTGACGAGGAGAGCCAACCACCAGACGTGAAAAAGCCCTCCCTGTCAAAAAGCTGATTGGACGCTGACAGGGCTACAAAGCGCGATCCTCTATAGGAGGATCGCGCTTTGTAGCGCTAAGCGCACAGAGTGGAAGGAACTTCCACTCTCTCGAACATTCCTTCCTCTCTGACAAATGCTCGTGTGCCGGTAGCCTTAAACATGCAAGGGACAACACATCTAAAAAAAAAAAACTTGTCCCTTGACAGTTACAGTAGGTTTGGATGAAAGCAAATAGCTATAGAGTCAAATTGCTTTTTTTGGATAGTCAATACCTTTTACTATTTGTAGGCACCATATAGTCAGAGACAATCTGGGGCCTCATGGAGGAATAGGATGACAACATCAACAGTCACAAAGACATTATAATACCATCTACTGAAACTGATGTCAAACTCTTCTGGCAACATTCGTGACAGTGTTTCCATAATATCGTCTGCCACAAAGATTGTGCGATCACACTGTTTACGCCTCTAATTAAAAAGTGTTTTTTTGGCCGCTCTGGAAGATGAATTCTAAGGGCGTTTATCATTATTGTCATCAGGAGTTCTCATGGGGTGACTGAGGCTCACTGGAAGTGTCAAAATATTTGAAATATATACATATATAAAAAACAGATACAAGTTAGATTAAAAGAAAATAATATGAACAGAAAAGCTCAGATCCATAAATTCAGCGCTAAGGAAAGGGACAGCAAAGGTGTGTTATTGCATCACAAGAATGGTAACAGACTACGTGACAGCAGATAACACACTATCATAGCCCACGGCCACGTGACATGCTCCGGCTTCCTGCATGCCACGTCCAGAGGATGCACAACCATCACTGCGCTGGATACAAGATCAATTTCAAATATAAAGTAAGGGTTAAAAAAGGGAAAGAGGGCATCAAAGGAGTTAATGTTTAACCCCTCTGTTCCCTCTTTCATTTAGGATGTCAGCCCAGTTGTTGCTGAACTTAAACTCCCATGATTCTCTGGCTATCTATGAATTCTGGGAATTGCAGGCCACCGATGTATGGGGGGCAGAGTTTGACAGCCCTGCCTTACAGTATCCCCTTAATTATTGCACTATTACATTATCTCGTATTTATATACACCAACATATTCTGTAGCACTTTAGAATTGAGAAATACATATAAGACACACTGATACAAAAGGGACCGAGATTGTTCTCACATTTGAGAGGATATTCAGTAGGTTTCGACATGTAAAACATTTTATCCAGCTGTTTTATAAATTAGTAAAGCAGCTCACAGGACTTTTACATCAGCGTTACAGCCCAGTTACATTTTTTAATGTCTTCTATTATGTATAACCCAAACAAGAAAGCGTCCATCAGCCTAATCATTGGCCTGTCCTGATCCACTGACTCCTCCGCTGAGTCTAATGTCTCTTTTTGACATCTCTTTATCGTAATGTCTGCTGCTTTGCCTGCCTCCAGCTGTTCCAGATTTATTAAAAATATGCTGGGGGCAAAATAAAAAATAAAGATTAAAAAAACAAAACAAAATAAAAAAAGTGGAATGCTAGAGAACGAGACCTTTCCCAATTCCTATATTAAACGTGTTTGTTGTGTTTTCCCTTTACAAGGTCTATAAATTCCTATTTCACCTTTGTTGCGAAGAGAAAAGGCCTTGCTGCAGGTCACGCTCCTGCCCCTTATAATATATTTGTGTTTTTTCTGATTTTACTTTTTCATAATCTGCCGTGTCTCTCTGTCCTAGACTAAAGTGGTGTTTATCTACCAAAAAGTGGCGAATGACAAAGGAATTACAAATTCTACGTCAAAATAGGTAAATTTAAGGGCACTCTAGGCAAAAAAAGGAGGAGGAACATAGGGTTGCCACCCATCCGGGTTTCACCTTGACAGTTCAGTTTTTGAAACATGTGTTCGAGTTTCAGATCTGCTCCCACCCAGACACATGTTTCAGGCATTATGTGCCAGAAGAACAATGTGCTTTCTGTTAGATTTTAATTTCCTGTATGAATATGAATATCCTGTACTGAAAAGCCTGTTCTGATAGAAAAGGGGGGGGGGGGTCACAGCCCATTTGAAGTGTCAATTCTGTATGTAGACAGTTTTTTCCTTCTATATGATATGGCCTGTGGAATTTGTAGCTGATTTCCTGTACGTCTTTGTTACATGAGGTGCAGGAAAAAGTGCGCGAACATTGTAAGCCAGAGAAAACCCATCTTTGAACCATATATGGTAATCTTTGTTAAACTGTGCTGGCCAAATTCTGATGTAGAAATGTATCTGTAATGATTGGCTGTTATATCACATTCCTGTGTGGGGTGGATATGAAACTTTTTTCTACCATGAGCGTTTTCATTGGTTGCTTGAAATCTAATAAATTGGTCTGTGAGAACAAAGACAGCCAGATTTTTCTGAAAGACCAACACAGTCTTGTGATTGTTTTTTTCCAGAGGTCTCCGCCATGGCGTAGCGCAGCGTCTTGCTTCATTTTGATATATGAGAAAGACATGACAGACTTTTTGGGATTCCATTTATGTTAATTATAAATAGGATATATATTTGGTTAGCTAAAAAAAAATTATTTAACACTTTCAGATGCAGCCAATCAGCATGTTTGTGTAACAGCTCAACACCACAATCACACATGCAACTCCTATCACACCAGGTCAGTCACCTCAAACACATATACACGTCTCATCACACAAAACCAGGAGGATGGGTACATTAAATATAGATAGAATGAGGATGCGTATAGAGTAAGTGTATATGGGATGAGGACTGAGTTGCTTATTCTAGCCAAGCTGCCAACATATCTTTCGGCTGGACTGTTACATCTACATAGTGTAACTAAATGATTCCTGTACTTTGTGTAGGAAGAAAGCGTTCATTTTATGCAGCAGGAAAGTAACAATCAATTTCAGTGTCCCTCATTATTCTCATCTGGAACCAATATTTAAAATGATATCCCGGCTTTCAGAATCTGACATGATACGCTTTTCCCTGTCTGTCTCTCTCTCTCTCGTCTGTATCTTCTCCCCTCTTTCTACTCTGATATGAAGTGAATTCACAAAAAAAATTAAAAAAGTTATTCAAAAAGAATCTGTACGCCTCTCTTGTCCCACAGTACGTTGGATGTCACAATCCACTGTCTCCTGTTTTCACTTAAAGGGACATGCATACTTTGCTAGTGAGCTTTTAAAAACGTGCAATGCCTTTTGAATGAGTCAGTAGTGGTCATTCGGGAGGCATAACAAACAAGTAAATATGATATTTTTTCATATTTACCTGCTTTTCTTTTTTGGCGTTTTCCACACGCACCTCAGGAGGCACTTTAAGCTAACCAATCAGTGTGTATACCAAGGTATAGCTAAAAAACGCACTGAGCATGTGCGACTGAGTTGCTCCTCCTCCCTCTTGCACTGTGAGCTGAGGGGAGGGCGGGGCTGAGTGCCATGCCAATCTGTAACTCTTTCACCTCCAGCTACTGCAGAGACAGGGAAGGAAAGAAATCAATACACAAGGGGAGAAAAAGAGACAGCAGAGAGAGGGACAACAAAAAGCACAGAGACACAGCAAGAAAAGGTAAAGAGATAAATACAGCAAGAGGAAGTACAAGAGAAGTGAGTGAGTGCATACAAGAGACAGCACAAGAAAGGGTGTGAGAGCGAGTGAATGTGTGTGGGAGTTTGAGTGAGACAGTGAGTATGTAAACCATGAAATAGTGTAAGTGAGCGTGTCAGTGGTGAGGGAGTCTGTGTGTGACCAAGCGTGAGTGTGTGAGGAGTGTGAGTGTGTCTTGCTCTCACAGTTGCAGAAATGCTAATATTCACTTCCTCAGTTTCCTCAGTCTGAGGTCCTGAGCGTGCACAGGGTTTCACTTGCACAGCTTGTGCTAGTTCATGTGAAGCTTTGATGGGTGGACGGGGAGGAGGCGGGGAATATACAGGAAGTGGGAGTTGAAAAAACACCCCTAGCTGAGGGGCGTGGCCAGAGAAGATGAAATTACTGAATTTGAAGCAAGAAATTTTTTTTTACACATTTTTAAAACTTTTAATGATTTATTCTAGTTTGTCTATAGGTATAAAAATGTTTAACCACTTCACTGCTGATGACGTGTGGGACACGTCCTTATTGACGCCCGCTATATGCTGAGGACCTGCCCCACACGTCATCAGCTTTGCGGGACCCCCGGCGGAGATACTCACCTCTCTGTATGGAGTCCCGCGACGGTCTGACTTCAGCGTCCTCAGACACTGAAGTTAAGCCCCTCCCGACGTAAATGACTTCATCGCGCCATGCGCGATGACGTCATTTCCAGGCAACCCCCTCGGCAATGCAGGATATCACCTGGAAGGGAGGGGGGATCCGTTCGGATCCCTCTCCCTCCCGATCAGGAAAAAGCAGCGCCACAAGCCAGGCACCGCTTAAAATGGGAGAGTCTCAACTTTTAAGCGGTGCCTGGCATTAACCCCTTAGGCACCGGGTTGCACTTTGGCGCCTTGCGGCGCTGAAGTGCGACCTAGCTCCGGTGGGGGCCGCCATCTTGGATGGCGACTCCACCCTGGGTCCCCCCTCGCTGCCTGACGTCATCGCGCATAGCGATGGAACCCGGGGAACCCCTAGCTGCCAGTGGATTTCCCAAGAAAATCCCCTGGTGGAGATAGGGGGTTCCTTTGAACCCCGATATCTCCAGAACCGTGGCAGCTAGGGGGTCATGGAGGGTGTCATTCGAAAGGCCTGAGCATGGCCATTCGACTGATACCCAACAAGACCAGGTATAAAGTTAAAAAAAAATATATATATATATATATGTTTTTTTGTGTGTTGTTTTTATTAACTCAGCAATATTGTTCACATTTCAATTATAATGTGAACAATGATGCTGCACTAATGATTTTTTTCTATGGGGTGCTAAAAATCACGTAATTCCCCCCAAAAAATTTAACGAGTCCCTATTTCTAATTTTTGTACAAGCGCACCCCATAGAAAATATAACCGCAAATGTTCATGTGATAAAGGTGAAAAAAACCACTTTACACGCTGCAAATGATTAAAAATTCCAATTTTATTGCATTTTTTGTTATAATATACAGCCAGGACATGACGTATACATAAATAATTATATATTATGAATCTGCCGAGTCTGCCGGAAAGAACGATATATATAATATGTCTGGGTCGTATAATAAAATGTGGCTTCAAATCGCGTTTAAACATGATGAGCGAAAGCGGTAAAAATTAGCTCAGCATACAGCGGTGAAATGCCTCAGCAGTGAAAGGGTTAAATGTAAATTTCAATTTTGTTTTTTCTCTAGACATGCATATCCCTTTAAGGACACTGAGACGCAGAGTACAGCCGATAATGCGTGTGTGACTCGTTGCTGACCCAGCCACGCAAGCACCATCGGAAGAGGCCTCAGTCATCGTCATATGCATAATGTGCATTAAAAAAAATTTGCTGTGTGGTGTGAGAATGTTCAGGTTTGGCTTGAAGGAAGGGCAGCAACCCTAGACACGTGGTGTGCAAGAATTCACAGAGGTAGAAAAGTGGATCAAACACAACAAACTTTTTTTAAATAATGACAAAACTGTAACGATGCTCTTTGGAACAGCACCTAAACTACACAAATTGCAAAATCCCCATCTATGTGTTGGGACAAAATCAAATGGCACGCTGACCACAGTCACTTCTCTCAAATATCTAGGTATGTGGTTAGACCCAAATCTATCCTTTGGCCCTCACATCGAAAAACTCTCATCTAAACTTTACCCCAAACTAGGTGCCCTGTACAGAAACAAATCCTGCCTGATCCCCGCGGTAAGAAAGCAGATTGTACAACAAATGCTTATGCCGGCTATTGAATACGGAGATGTAGTGTATGCAGCCGCCCCGCAAACACATCTTCAGAAACTTACTACATTGTATAACTCATTCTGTCGCTTTGCATTACAATGTAACTACATGACCCACCATTGTGACATGTTAAAAGAGCTAAACTGGCCATCGCTGGAATCTAGACGCACCCTTCACCTTTCCAGCCTGGTGTTTAAGAGCTTTTCTGGGAAGCTACCACCCTACCTGAATAGGCTGCTTCCCTCAGCAGTTCCCTCATCCTATAACCTCCGATCCAGGACCAGCACCTTACTTGCAATACCACAATACAAAAGGAAAGTGGCTCAATCCTCATTTTCCTACAGAGCACCGCAGTTCTGGAATAACCTCCCAAACGCCATCAAATCTTCCCCCAGTCTAAAGTCACTCAAGAGCTCCCTATTAACATACCTCAATACGGAATGAACCTGTAAGCATGTAACATAGTGACTATTTCCT
Source organism: Leptobrachium leishanense (assembly GCA_009667805.1). Classification (NCBI taxonomy): domain Eukaryota; kingdom Metazoa; phylum Chordata; class Amphibia; order Anura; family Megophryidae; genus Leptobrachium; species Leptobrachium leishanense. Next base: position 46,316,432 of record CM019064.1, read on the forward strand.
ACATATTTATTTTCTGTTAATCTGTATATTTGTGTTGTTTTTTAATGTCTTGCATTGTATTACTTTGTATTTCTGTAACTGTAACACTTCAATGTTCTTGAACCCAGGACATACTTGAAAACGAGAGAAATCTCAATGTATCCTTCCTGGTAAAATCCTTTATAAATAAATAAATAACCGATTGATGGGTGCTTGCTGGAGGCACAACTTGTGATTCATTAAGTAGCCTCAAGATTCCCAATGGCAGCGCCAGCCTTGCTTGGTATATAGCTGCGGGCATTTCTGCCCATACAGGAGAGCATATATCGTATGGGCAGCTCAGAGAGGTGCTGAGTGACACTTTAATGGGGTGGAATGGCACTTAATCTTTCAGAGAAATTGCACCAGCCTCTGCTTTGGCTTTTCATTCCTCATTACATACCAATGTCATGTGCAAAATGGTCACCTTTGATCTTTAATTGATTGCTGTTGGCTTAATTGCTTTAATTGGTGTATGTATTAGCTAACAGGCCACCGCGAGCTGTCACTGTGACAGTCTGCAGCTACACTATGTCCATTAATACGCTGCATTCACGTAAATTTACCGAAATATGAGGATTTAAAAGCCTAGCTTAAAAAAAAAAAAAAGCTATCGCTGGTCAGTAGCTCTGGAAAAACTCTGCTCTTCTTTAATATTAACAGTTTAAAATCAGTTTAGGACTCTTTATTCATTCCCCAAAATAGGGGAAAATATATATATATATATCCTGGCCTTAATTATAGGCAGGGTTCAGGTCGAAGGGGAACCCATGGAAACGTAGTTCATTTATTTTATTTATTTTTATTTATAAAGGATTTTACCAGGAATCTACTATTTTTGCAGATAAAGCGTGTTTTAAAAAGTGTGTTGAAAACTAGCTGAAAGCAAGAAACTATCAATGATAAATAAATGTTGTATGTTTAATTTAAAGTAACACTGCGTCCTAAAATGTAACACCCCCTTTACTATCCCCCATTAATAATTGTGAAGATGCTTTTTAGTGACGTTAAAATACTCACCTTTTGTCCAGCGGTGCTGGGCTCCTCCTCCTCTTCTGCTTTGGGGCTCCGAATGCGGAAGTCCCTGATGCCTTTTTCATACGAACGGGGTATGTGCTGCTGGTACAATAAGGACCAATCAACTGGATGCAACACATTGGCCATGGCCAAACATGGGTACAGGGGCGGATCCAGAGCCTAGTCTCGGGAGGGGCACTGACATTGAATAGATACTTCAGGTTCTTGTATGTTCCATAACTGCAATAGATGGCAGCATCAACACAACATATGGAAAATGTTGTGTCCCTTGCCGTGTTAGCGCTAGACATATTTTTGTACCTCTGTAGAACATAATTTGCAATAGCATTAATTTTAAAAGCAACAATAAAACACATGATTAAAGGTTTCAGATTTAATGTTTTAAGCCAGCCCAGGCCAGGACTGTCAAACCCACGACCACCTAAATCAGAGGGTCAGCAACCTTGGCTCCCTGATGGTTTGGGAACTACATTTCCCATGTGGCTCTGTCAGCCTAATGGCTGACTGAGCCACATGGGAAATGTAGTTCCCAAAACATCAGGGAGCCAAGGTTGCTGACCTGACCGCTGATCTATACAAATTCCTGGGTTCAGTGACCCCCCCATCCCTTCACCCAGGCACCACACGTGTGATGCAGGTACCTTGAGTTGGGGCTTGCCAAGTTGGGCCAGGGCCTTGGGCACAACGGACAGTTGAATGAGGTGGATCAGGCAGGCACAATTACTGACTCTGCGCGCGCGTGTGGCGTGCGCACGCAGCAGCCACACACTGGCTGGTGAGGCACTCGAGTGCGACTGTGCCGCTGACGCTGTGCGAGTGGCGTGCGCACGCACTTGCAGCAGGCCAGCGGAACTTAGCCACAGCTGAGGCTGAGCACACATTGTCACTCACTGACTGACTGCTGGCAGGGCAGGCTGCTGCACACAAGCTGCTACACTGTGTGCAGCAGAGCCAGAGACAGTGTGGCGCCTCTTGCTAGCTTTCCCGGCTTCCCGCCCATGTGACTGACACTCACCATGTGATCCTGGGTGCCCGTCCCGGATTGACACGTGAGGGCATGGCTGGCTCTCTCACTTCCTGCTCGCTGGCTGGCGCTGCTCGCATTGAGTGCGGCGGCAAGCCTGGCCCAGCGAGCGTGAGAGCGCCGGCGGCAGAGTTCATTCAGGAGAGAGTTACATTTTTTTCACCGTCTTCCGACTCCGAGACACAGAGAGATGATAATGATCAGGCAGGCAGTGCGCGCCGCGGGTCGCAGCGCGCGCTGCTTCAGTTTGGCCGGCCCAGCAATGCAGTCTGCTGCTGAGCTGAAGGCAGCGCAGAGAGGCAGTAATTTTTTTCAGAATCTCGGGGGGGGGGGGAATTGTCCCGTTGCCCCCCCCTGGATCCGCCCCTGCATGGGTACCCAGAATTCAAGTGTAGCCAAATTTGGCTGATCAGGAGCTGGCTGTGGACAAATTTTGTCACATAGAGCACAAAACGTCAGCACATACAAAGCATTCTGATGTCATCGGTCCCCAGGGCCGGCCCAAGACATTGTGCTGCCTGGAGTGAAGGAAGAAATGCTGCCCCCTCCAAAAAAAAACACGCAGCGTTTATGAGCGTATCACAGTGCGCCACAGCAATAAAATTCAAACACTCATACACACTGTACATTAGAATTTTCTTGCTGTGGAGCTCTGTGATACAGTAATGTGAGGTGTATATAACTGAGTCCAGCGTCACATACCCAGCAGTGCCCAACATCACATACCCAGCAGTGCCCAGCGTCACATACCCAGCAGTGCCCAGTGTCACATACCCAGCAGTGCCCAGCATCACATACCCAGCAGTGCCCAGCGTCACATACCCAGCAGTGCCCAGCGTCACATACCCAGCAGTGCCCAGTGTCACATACCCAGCAGTGCCCAGCATCACATACCCAGCAGTGCCCAGCGTCACATACCCAGCAGTGCCCAGCATCACATACCTAGCAGTGCCCAGTGTCACATACCCAGCAGTGCCCAGCATGACACATCCAGCAGTGCCCAGCTTCACATTCCCAGCAGTGCCCAGCATGACATATCCAGCAGTGCCCAGTTTCACATGCCCAGCAGTGCCCAGCATCACATACCCAGCAGTGCCCAGTGTCACATACCCAGCAGTGATCAGCATCACATGCCCAGCAGAGCAAAGCGTCACATACCCAGCAGTGCCCAGCATGACACATCCAGCAGTGCCCAGCTTCACATGCCCAGCAGTGCCCAGCTTCACATGCCCAGCAGAGCCCAGCATCACATACCCAGCAGTGCCCAGCATCACATGCCCAGCAGAGCCCAGCGTCACATACCCAGCAGTGCTCACACATGGGTATATTGCCCCAGCTCACACATGGATATATTTGCCCCAGGCTCACACATGGATATATTTGCCCCCAGGCCAGCTCACGGATATATTTGCCCCCAGGCTCACCTCTGCCAGGCCCCTCCGATGGGCAGATCCTGCTGCGGCTGCCGCGTTCCTTCGTTCAACGAGCGGCAGCCTCATGAGTATCTGCCGCTCGCCTGGGATCCACCCTCCAGCCTGCTGCGGTCTCGCGAGATCACGTGATCTCGATCGCGGCAGGCTGGAGGATGGATCTTAGGCGAGCGGCAGATACTCATGCGGCTCATTGAAGGAACAAGCGCGGCGTCCGCACGATCTGCCGCCGCCGCATAAAAAATTTGTGCAGAGAGCAGCTGCGGCACCGGGGAATGAAATTTGCCGCCCCCGAATTTTTGCCACTTGACGAGGTGGACCCTGGCAGGCAGGATATCCCATTGCATGAGTGACAGATGTGTGAGTGAAGGAAACTCCTCCACTTCTCACCGGGGGCATTGCTGATCCAGAGAAGGAGGAGGGAGGACGGGAAGGGGGTGACGTTTATGGGACTTTTAGATGGGGAACATGTGGAAACACGGTTCCTCCACTATTTTTGCAGAGGGAGATGAGTTCCCATTAATCCCATACTCTATAGGGGTTATTGAGAGAGCACTGAAATATCTCATTCCCGGCACTTCTGGGAACCAAGTTCCCCGACCCTGTGATGAATTCAACATTCACCGCAGGGTCCCCAAAGTGCAAGGAAAAGCCGCCACAAAACTGATGACTTTAGAAAAAAAAGCAGTAAAACTGCTGAAATTATTGGATCCGATCTAATAAGCCGCCGCAAATCTGCCGAACGCGTCTGGAAAAACCCAAAGATCTGCCGTACACAGTGCCGACTAGCCACTGGAAAAAGCTGACAAACGAGGTATAAAAAGGAAAAAAAATGATTGAAAGTGTCTAATTTGAAACGCTGTTTGCAAAAAAACTACTAGACGAAAATGTCTGGAATTTACATATAAGATCCAATGAATGATAATAAAAAGGTCTGTTACAGAGAAAAAAATGCTATTTAAAGAAAAAAAACTGAATTGCCGAAAAAATCCTAAAAAATGCCTAAAAATAAAATAAAGAGACTTTTTGCTGCAGATTAAAATAATAAATACATTTAATAGATATTGAATAAAAACAGGAATATTTTTTACTTTGAAGCCTGTGGGATTCGCCTGATTAAACCTGCCAAATTAAGCCACCGAACATCAGGGCATTTCTCTGACATTTCACTGCTGTTCGGTGCTCTCTGAATAGATTAACCATTACATCTCTATGGGGGATTTCACTGCTGCCGAGCAGCACTCTATTTCTCTGGCAATTCGCCAAAATTTGGCAAACTGCCTGCTCTCTGACTAGCCGAATGGCCACGAAATTGTACCATACGGGGAAATTCACCGTTTGGTACTTTTACGGGGCCAGATCGGCTCTCTCTGAATAACCCCTTAACCCTTTCGCTGCTGAGCCATTTCACACTTCTGTGCTGAGCTAATTTTTACCGGTTTTGCTCATCATGTTTAAATGCGATTTGAAGTCACATTTTATTATACAACCCAGACATATTATATATCGTTCTTTCCAGCAGACTCGGCCGATTCATAATATATCATTATTATATGTATTCCTCTTGTCCTGCCGGAATATTATAACAAAAAATGCAATAATAATTGAATTTTCAATCATATACATTGTTGAAAGTGCTTTTTTTCCACATTTTATCATGCAAGCCTTTGCGTTTATATTCTCTATGGGGTGCACTTGTTAAAAAAATTAGAAATGGGGACTCGTTACTTTTTTTGGGGGGAAATTACTTGCTTTTTAGCAAACACACCATAGAAAAAAACATTCTTGCAGCACCATTGTTCACATTATAATTGAAATGACAACAATATTGCTGCATTAATAAGACAAAAACAAAGTTTTTTAATTTTCTATTTTTTTAATTTTATTTTTATTTTTTATTATTTTTATTTACATTTTACATGGTCATGTTTGGTATCATTGGAAAGGCCATACTCTCATAAATATTAACCCCTATCTGCCACGGATCGAGAGATAGGGGGTTCAGTGAAACCAGTCGTCAGGGGGATATCCTGGAAGCTTGGCCGACATCCAAGATGTCGGCCAGCTCCGAGAGGGGACCGCCAGTGGCGTAGCGTGGGGGGGGGGCTGGGTGGGCCGTGGCCCCGGGCACAGTTTTCTTTTGAAATTATGCGCCCCTAAAAGTTGAGGCCCGGGCTTGGGCGGCTGTTCGAATGCTCTATCGGCATTCGGACAGCCACCCCTGGAGCTCCGTCTCCGCATACTTACCTGCCTGAGCGGCGCAGGGAAAGTTTCCTCGCTTCCGCTCTTTGAAGGACCCAAGCCACGGTCACGTCTTTGAAGGACCCAAGCCGCCCCATGTCTGGTCTGGGGTCTGAGCTGGGGCATATCCATGAGAGCTTGGGGGGCAGTATATCCACGAGCTGGGGCAATATCCATGAGCTGGGGCAGTATCTCCATGAGCTGGGGCATATATCCATGAGCTGGGGCAGTATCTCCATGAGCTGGGGCATATATCCATGAGCTGGGGCAGTATCTCCATGAGCTGGGGCAGTATCTCCATGAGCTGGGGCATATCTCCATGAGCTGGGGCATATCTCATGAGCTGGGGCATATATCAATGAGCTGGGGCATATCCATTTGTGAGCTGGGGCAAATCCATGTGTGAACTGGGGCAAATCCATGTGTAGGGTTGGGGCAAATCCATGTGTTAGCTGGGGCATATCCATGTGTGAGCTGGGGCAATATCCATGTGTGAGCTGGGGCAATATCCATGTGTGAGCTGGGGCATATCCATATATGAGCTGGGGCAATATCCATGTGTGTGCTGGGGCAATATCCATGTGGGAGCTGGGGCAATATCCAGGTGAGAGCTGGGGCAATATCCATGTGTGAGCTGGGGCAATATCCATGTGTGAGCTGGGGCAATATCCATGTGTGAGCTGGGGCAATATCCAGGTGAGCTGGCTGGGGCAATATCGATAACGTGTCCACAGGTTGGGGGGGCCACAATACTTGGCTGGCCCGGGCGCTGACAACCCACGCTACGCCACTGGGGACTGCAATATGGTGCCTGTTGGCGCCATAGCACGATCCAGCCCCCTAGGGGTTAAAGACAGCCGCCGTTTGAAAGGGCAGGCTGTGCCCTTCCAAATGGTGCCTGCCTTTAGATTGTGGCCTGCATGGATGGGGAGGGAGAGAGGTCCAAATGACCTCCCCCCTCCCTTTCAGACACCTTCCCCGCACTGGCGTCTATCGTGCCCGTCTGGGTCCCGGAGGCTGGGCTGACATCGAGGATGTCAGCCCGCACTGGGGGGGCCGCCGCGATCCGCCGGAATCCCGGTTGATCGCCGCTGCAAAGGGAGGACACGCTAAGAGCATCCTCCGCAGCGAAGTGCACATGCAGCAGGACGCGCTGGGCGCGTCCTCCGCATGGAAAGGGTTAAATATCTTGTATTCAGGTGATCCATCATATCTGTCCCTGTTAAGTCACAATAAATATAGGATTTATCATATATTTCTGCTAAAATCCACATATATATAAGATTTGTGTTTGTGTTAAGAGCAAGGTGATAGTTAATCGGGGTCCCTTTAATTTATAGAGTAGGATTGAACTATGATAAACTATGATCGATATCCTTCCTGCTCGAGGCGTAACATACCACAAAGTTCACATTGTACTGAAATAAAAATCACTGCAGAGTTGTTTTATGTCAAACATTTTTTATTTGCACTGAATAGTTTTAATCAGATACTATTTTCACTTAACTGATGTTTTTCTCCCCTACAATGTCTTGTTTAATATCTAGAATTTGCTGCACAGGAGATGATACTCCAGCGAGCATACTCCCTCCACTCCCCACTTTTCATTCGATCGAGAGGCAATCAGAGATGGCTCCAGGCAGATTGAGGTCAAACGGTGAAACTGGAGGGACGGAGAGTTTGCTGTTGAGGGGGAGCGAGCGCTTGTAAAAGATGATATGGGAAAGAGATGTGGGTAGACTAGTTATAGGAAACTTAAAAGCGATTTTTTAAAGTGATTAAACATAGAGCGGCTATATTGCTTAAATCAAAATAATATGAAGAGATATGAGAAAGGATGAGGGGATTTCCATTACTATGAGACCAGGAAAGGACGGCGAGGTTGCTGGAAATGAAGCATTGAAAAGAAAATAGATACAATGACAGATTGCGAAGGCGAGGGAGGGACGGAAATACATTACACAGGAAACAGATTGTAAGTAACATGAAAGCGAGTATTATTATTATTAATCTTTATTTATAAAGCACCAGCATATTCTGCAGCGCTGTACAATGGGCACAATCCAGATAGGGTTACAATACATTGAACAACATTTTGATAAGCCAGTACAGGAGGAAACGAGGGCCTTATTCCAGTGGGAACTCACAATCTAGAATGGTTGGTGGTGGAAACAGCAGGAGAGGACTGCAAGGTGAGAGTGATGGACTGGTTGGGTCAGTGAGTCGGGTGGTAGGCTTCCCTAAATAGGAAAGTCTTAAGGGAGTGTTTGAAGGAAGGGAAACTAGAGGAAAGTCTGACCGTACGAGGGAGAGCGTTCCAGAGGATGGGGGCTGCGCATGAGAAATCCTGTAGTCTATCATCTAAATAATTGGCAAGCTCCAAAGCAAAAGGATGAACATCATAGAAGCTGATACATATAAGCTAAATGGCAAAACAATGTCATAGCTAAACTGCAGAATGATGGGGATCAGGCCGGAAGAGCTGCCCACTCATAGGCAAGGGCAAGAAAAAGGTCCTAACCCAGGCCCCACTCTTTTCAGAGACTTGCACTAAGAATAATCAGTCCTCATGTGAGCAGTGACCTCTGATGGTCCTTTAATGTCGGCTGGCATATCTAGAAGCGAGGAGTACATTTCCCAATGTTGCAATGACCAGCTCATCTAATTCGGTGACCAGCTGGCCAAACAGTCAAGAGGCTAGACCCCATCCAAGTGTGTTTTGGATCATTCAACCATCCATTGCTCGGGGACTTGTAAGGTCCATAGTACTCAATGCTACATTAAACAGAGGTTCTGAACTTTCAAAAGCTGAATAGCCATTGTTGGTGATTTTCCTGCCCATGAGGTTCCTTTTAGACATACAGGGTCATAATCTAAGTCAACTGGCAATATGTCTCAAGATGCTTTACTTAGTATAGTATGCGCAAAGCAGTGCTAAAGCTATGAATATAACCCTGAATGTGCACAGGCAAGTGGCCAGCCGGAGGACACAGGGGACCATTTCAATATGTCTTATGAGTGTGGAGCCAAACATAGTGGCGTATTGGGGTCCACAGTTCACATATACATGTTAATAACTTATGGATATTTTCTCTTTCTCCTTTTATCATTTTCCTTATAGTGCACCTGTCATACTCAAGTACTGGGCACGGCCATTGCTTGTCTCCTATAATATAAGATATAGGAGTTACTTGCACAGTGGTATCCCCCTGCACAAGAACTCCCAAAAAGGGAGGGATTTGTGCACAGTCATCAGAGTCGGGCGGTAAACCCTAATATGGAATAATATGAAAATAATAATATACAAAAAATACTGTGGCCCTGATAGTGGGTGATGAACACCATCATGATCTGCGGGTATATGGTGGCTGAGTTCGCAGACTCATGATTCCCTTGATCAGGAGACTACAATCGGAACTTGCGCAATCTTGCAATTACTTGTGCTATTTTGTGGCGATCGGATTGCTTTTTGACCAGCCGTGACAGCTACCAATGATATACGGCATGATATTGTCCCTCAATAAGGAGACCAGTGAATATTAGTCCGTTATCAAGTGATTGCTTGCAGGAGACTCCATATACAGGTCATGTATAAATAACAATTGGTTGGTACATTGTGGACTCGACATTAGAAGACCAACATTATTAGATTTATTGATGTATTGAGGTCAGCTAATTTAAGTTATAAGTCAGTTGTGTGATATTGGGGTATATGGTTCAAATGGTCTCTAATAATTGAAATTACTTATAATACCAGACCCATGAATTAATCACAATTGACATATCTTATTATATGTAACGCTCCCAGTTTTAAAGGAGACTTACTGTACATACAGACAGTGTGACAGTATACTTATTGCCGACCTCACACCTAAGAGTTCTCTGTAGTACAACCACCTTAATCGGGACCTGACTTTGCATATACTTTTGGGAGAATATCCCCAAACTTTATATTATAGTGATCGTTTCAACATACCCAATTAGGGCAACCAAGGAGAGTGAATTTAACATACGACGGGGTGCTGATAATTGTGTTTCTAAACACATTTTAACCATTTTTTCTATAATCTTCAATAAAGAATGTTATGAATTTTCTAAATTGTATGTTTGTGGTCATCTGGCACCTATAGCGGGTTCAACTCTCGTGGACCTACGCAAGGTTGCCTTCTTTTCATATTGTCTCCTATAGGCCAGCTGTTCTGATCTCATGTGAGACAGGTAAACATCAGCAGTTCTGATTGGACATTAGATTTCTCTGCCAATGCGATAACCAAGATGGCAGCAACGTGTGGGCAAGTATTGCAGTAAAAGAACTTGCTTTTAGTGACAGGTTCACAACAGCCCTGTAAAGATTACTGTTTGCACTTAAAGGGATACTGTATTGACAATTAGAGGTCCCTTTTTTTGTTCTTTAACCCCTTAGTAACAGGGGAGTGGCGCCCGTCGGGAGGGGCTTAATGCCGGCAGCACGTACTAGTACGCCCTGCTGCCAGGTGTTGCCACATGCCTCTAATGTTACCGGCCCATGCAGCTGACATTGGCTGCAGGGGGAATGGCCTGAGTTCAGGCTGTCTCACATCAGTCAACGGCGCACGACTCGCACCGGCCACGGGGAGCAGCCGAGGTGGCCCATTGAAGTCATGGTGCGCCATGTGATGGGAAAGGGTTAATAATTGGCAGGTGCTGTGGACTGTTCAATTATTTTTTCATTTTGGTTTTTCCTTTTAAAGGTGATTTTCCTCCCCTTCTTTCCCATGCCATGCGCAGCTCCTCCTCTTCAGCTCAGGGACTCCCAAACCCGGACGTCCTGGAAGCTTTTCTGCATAATTTCCACTCCTAAGCAACCTGCGCAATGTAGGAGCCGCTATGGGACTATGCAAGTTCCCTAGCGCCTGCACAGAACGATGGATCGAAGCTTCGCACATGAGCGGATCTGATCTATCAGCTGCCCCTCTGAGGCCACTCGCCACCACTATTGGTCTCAGAGAGAGTGATGTCGCCACGGTGCTGAAGTCATTAGTGACCGATCTGGTGATCCGCAGGTTGTCAATTCAAAAATCCCAGCTGCTGGTGATACTGGATACGGTGGAGGAAACTCCTCCACTTCACCCAGCGGTTTCACCCGATCGGGGGTACGGGGGAGGGAGAAGGGGCTGCACTCCTCACATTGTGACCACTTTAATACTATAAAGTGTTCAGGATGTGTCGTGTGTCCCTTTCACCAGCATTGCCGTTCTAGACTTAAGTCAGGTGACTGTGTGACATTACGTACGAAAAGCATTGTATCACTTTTTCCTTATTATGGTGTTTTTGCAATCAGTCACTGAAGCAACAAATAGCAGCTTCCTTGTTTCTCTGTTTAACTTATTGCATCCCGATTTAAAAGGCGCTGATCCGTAATGATTAACGTCAGTCCGCTGCTGTGTTTGTTTCCGTAGCCCGGTGCGCTTAGTAACCAACTTCCCTGTCAAAAGACCATTTTCCTTCCACCTGAGGGTTAGGCATTCCGCTTTTTAAAAGGAAGAATCGGGAGTTTACTGTAAAACGTCCTCTAAAGTTTTAATAAAGCTACAACCAGCCCTTCTGCTGTCTGAATTTGCGACCAGACAACGAGACTTTAATTTACTAGACATCCTAATCCACAGATCAGACCAGACAATGAGACTTTAATTAACCATCTAATCCGCTGATCGCTACAAATGTATGTTAGTAATACATGAGCTCAAACTCCTGTTTGTAGATAATAAAATAAATGCTTTATTAGACTTATTGGGGTTTATTCAGTCGGGCGTGATAATTCAGGACTTTTTTTTTCTTCTAGGAAATTCTTCTTTCCATGCTGAATGAAAGCAGCCGAATTAAATGCAGTGCCTGAAAATCCCTTGTTATGCAGATCCCTGGAGCATGTCTTACCATGCTCAGAAAAGAACAAAACCAAGAAAAACAATAATTAAGTGTATAAAATGTTAATTGGCAGACATGCTGTGCTGAGCTGGTCTAATACAGGAGGCGCTTGTTTGAAGTTGCTGTCCGCAAAGTCTGTGCTACAATTAAAGGGCCACGACCACCAAAAAATGAAATGTCCTTATTGTGTTTATTCTATATTGTTGATATCTTACGTGTGCTTTGCTTGTCTCTTGTATGTTTAGTTAAGTAAATATTTTACCCTGTATGTGTCACTGGGTGCATGCCCACGGTGCTGACACCTTAGGGTCACGATGAGCGCAAATGCAAAGGAAATTCATTTGCTACAAACTAATATCATTTGTAGTGATACAGCATATCCCCAGATCATGTTAAAACGAACAATCTCAGGCTGCTACGTCTGCTACTGATATTTATGTAAACAACATCCCAGTGGTGAAAGGGTTAAGGGTTTGCCTAAGGATATGCAGTTTGCACACCAGCAATGTCTCTCAAACCTGCAATTCTTCTTTTTTTTAGGAAAACACACACAGAATTATTCAAAGAGAGCCGATCTGGCCCCGAAATGTATCCAGACACTGAAATTCATCTTAGGCTAGGGTCAGACGAATGCATTCTGTACGGACGTACTTTCTGACTGACGACATGGTAGTGGCCACATAGTCCGTTTTTGCGACTGAGGTTTTTTTTTTACTGATGTAGATGGGAAATAAAATTAATATGAAAAACCATTTTGTCCGTCAAAAATGCTGGACGTCAAAAATGCAGTCCGTCTGACTACATTCCATCACTCACACACAAAGCTACATATGTGGACGCTGCGGACGTGGCGCACTCCGCGCATCCGTTTGCGCATCCGTTGTGCGCTCACACTTCTGTTCGGACGTCCTTCGTGTGTGTGTCTCTATTGATCAGAATTGTATGCTACCACGGACGTTAAAATGTGCGGCAACATGGACGTGAACACTGCGCTCGTCTGACCCGAGCCTTAGGGCTACATTTTTTTAGGCATTTTTTGGGATTTTTTTGGCAAACTTATTTCCGTTTTTTTAATCGTTTTCTCTTTTTCCTGTAACAGCCCTTTTTATTATCATTCATTGGATCTTATATGTAAATTCCAGACATTTTCGTTCAGTGGTTTTTTTGCAAACAGTGTTTCATATTTCAAACTTTCAAGCGTACTGTTTTGGTTTTTTTTTCAACTCGTTCGTCTGCCTGTTGGCTTTTTCCAGCGGCTGCTCTGCACTGTGATCGGCGGCTAGTCGGGTTTCTCTGTCGTTATCAGGGCTGCAGGTTCCAGGATGGCTGGTCCGGCCACCCCCTCCACATCGGGCTGGTGCCCGAGCTACGGGATTGCGACCGGCGCAAAGGCCTGGCGGTTCCCGGAGACGCGGCTTACCGCCATTGCGGGTCCATGACTCCCGGGGAGGACTAACAGTGGGTCCCCGGATGCCCGCCACAGGCCTGCGTCGCAGCCCAAGGCTGCTGGCCCAGCACATGCCCCAGATTGGATGTGCGCGCGGCCTGGCTCCACCAATATGGCGGCCGGCCCACGGCGCGCGTCTGACGTCACCGGCGTCTCAGATTGAGGGAGGAGCTCCATGGGTATTTAGGTGTAGACTTGCCATTCAGTCCTCGCTCCGCTATTGTAACAGTTCCCTCAGTGTTGGTTCTTCCTACTTAGTATTCAGTGTTTTCCTGTGCATGACCCAGAACGTGACCCCGACCTCCGTGTACCGCTGTGATCCTGACTTGGCTTGTGACCCCGACCTCCGTGTACCGCTGTGATCCTGACTTGGCTTGTGACCTCGACCTTGTATTCTCTGTCAACTCCTTGGGCTCCCTGCACCCGGGATCCCTGACAGGCGTGTTCAGCGGGGTTAATCCAGCTGTTTCTGTGGATTTCGGTGAGTGTTCGGTGAGTGTTCAGCGGGTTTGTGGTGGGTTTTCCCTGCACTACGGCGGCCCTGTGGTGCTTGCTGAATACACCGCTGGGTCAGCGAACTAAGATCGCCGAATGGCCCCGAAGTGCAGGGAACATAAAGTCACCGAATGTGCGGCGACTTTTCGAATCTCTTAGAATAACCCTGACAGTTTTCTAGAAACAAAGTAAAAACTGAGAGAAGTATTGGGGATCAAATGTAATAGAAGATGAACTTTAAATTTGACTTAGTAAAACAAATGAGAATGTGACGGACAAAAATATTGTTACTTTTAACCACTTCCCTTCGAAGGACACGCTCAGTGAGTCGTCTCGATCGAGCTCAGCATCGCCGGGCGCGATAACGTCTGTTTCAGTCCCCACCTTCCAGAGCCGGGAGAGTTCCTGAAATCGCTAACAGCCACAGAAGAAAGGCAGGCACTGCTGGAAAGGGCACAGTCTGCCCTCTCCAGCGGTACCTGTCTTTAAGAAATTTCTTACGGATTTAGAGTCAGGAAGTTAATACAGGGGACACGCATTAAAGTCTCTTATCCTGACGGTAATGATTACAAATCATAACTCTAACGTTAGCGTTTACTACGGATTAGTGACTTAGAAACATAGAAACATAGAAAATGTCGGCAGATAAGAACCTTTCGGCCCATCTAGTCTGCCCAATTACATGGATACTTTACCTGGATTTATCTTTTGTTTAGGATAGCCTTATGCCTATCCCATGCTTGCTTAAATTCAATCACTGTTTTGGCCTCTACCACTTCTACTGGAAGGCTGTTCCATGTATCCACCACCCTCTCAGTAAAATAATGCTTCCTGATGTTACTTTTAACCCTTTGCCCCTCTAATCTAAGACTATGTCCTCTTGTTTTGCTATTTTGTTTCCTTTTAAATATACTCCCTTCCTCTACCTTGTGGATTCCCTTTACGTATTTAAATGTTTCTATCATATCTCCTCTGTCTTGTCTTTTTTCCAAGCTGTACATGTTAAGATCATTAAGCCTTTCCTGGTAACTTTTCTCCTTCAAGCCGTACACCATTTTAGTAGCCCTTCTCTGAACTCTCTCTAAGATGTCTATATCCTTCTGGAGATACGGTCTCCAGTACTGCACACAGTACTCCAAGTGAGGTCTCACCAGTGCTCTGTACAGTGGCACCTACTTTTCCTACTGCTAATACCTCTCCCTACACAACCAAGCATTCTGCCAGCATTTCCTGCTGCTCTATTACATTGACTACTTACCCTTAGATCCTCTGAAATAATGACCCCTAAATCCCTTTCCTCAGATGTTGAAGTTAGGACTGTATCAAATATTCTATATTCAGCCCTTGGGTTTTTACGTCCCAGGTGCATTATCTTGCACTTATCCACATTAAAACTCAATTGCCACAGCTACGAACCATTTATTTAGTTTACCTAACTCATTTGTCATTTGGCTGATCCCTCCCGGAACGTCAACCCTGTTACAAATCTTTGTGTCATCAGCAAAAAGACATACTTTTCCATTAATACCTTCTGCAATATCACTAATAAAAATATTAAAGAGAATGGGTCCAAGTACTGACCCCTGAGGTACCCCACTGGTAACAAGACCTTGCGCCGAATAAACTCCATTTACCACAACCCTCTGTTGCCTGTCACTCAGCCACTGCCTAATCCATTCAACAATATTGGAATCCAAGCTCAAAGATTGCAATTTATTGATAAGCCTTCTATGCGGAACAGTATCAAAAGCCTTACTGAAATCTAAATAAGCAATGTCTAGCATACACATGTGTGTGTGCGTGTGGGCAGTTTACAACACAAAATATCACACAATGGACGCACACATACAGAGTAAAATAATATTTTCTTAACTAAACATATAAGAGATAAACAAAGCACATGTAAGATATCAGAAACATCAAATAAACACAATCAGGACATTTCATTTTTTGGTGGTAGTAGCCCTTTAAATGCGATTTGTTTTGTTGTTTATACAATTAGACCATGTTTTAGTTTTAAAAACCTTCTGAATCCTTTTCCTCGTTACACAGATTCTATCGGCGAGAACAGAAACACAGAATATCATGCTGCCCCTATTTCTGGTATGGGAAACAAATACACAGCAACAAAGAAACACCTTTATCTTGTGCCTGAGACAGGGATACAATGTGACAGCTTCCCACACACGGTGACTTCATAAGCAACACATAAATGATTAAACAAAAGGCAAACAATATTACCTGAGGGCAAAGACAAGACATCTACTGCATTAATATCTCACTAAAAAGGGGGCTGCCTGAATTTTATTGACATTTCTGGGTTCAGAAGGGATTGTCAGAATATCGGAAAGACATTAATGTCGCTTTCTCCTTGAAAAATGATTTCAAAGTCACGGAACTTTATTACCTAGACATATAAAAGAAGAATAAAGAAGCAGTGTTGGCATATGTAAGAGAGGCACGAGTCATTAGTCTACATCCCTAGTATCTCCTTGATCATAAAAATGTGCTGCCTTCTCTATTGAAATAACACGCAGGCAAGGTTATTTTTTTACCGTGAATGTGCAAATGTTACATATTTGCATAATTATGTATGAAGGGTGACTGTGGTACATTCAGGAACACCATAAACAGGGAATAGTGGACAAGCTTGTCCCCCGTATAATGTCAAATTTGTACTTTTTAGATATTCTGAATTAAAGTTATAGATAAAGCACCAACATATTCTGTTGCGCTGTACAATGGGTAGGACAAAACAAACATTAAACCAACAAACAAGTCAGACACCCAGAGAACAATGGGAAAAGAGGACCTTACTCAAGAGCTTACAGTCTAGGAGGAGTGGGGAGGCACACAGACGGTGACGGTAAAAAGCAGAGAAGTATTGGGGTGCATGGGGGCTTTGTGGGAGATGCATCTTCTAGATTGTGAGTTCCCACGGAATTAGGGCCCTCGTTTCCCCTGTACTGGTTTATCAAAATGTTGGTCAGTGTCAGTGTATTGTAACCCTGTCTATATTGTGCCCATTGTTCAGCGCTGTGGAATATGCTGGCGCTATATAAATAAAATATAATAATAATAATCTGGAAAGGTACAATGCGGGGATTATGGAGTGAGCTGATAGGCTCATTATTATTTTTATTATTATTCTTTATTTATAAAGCGCCAGCATATTCCGCAGCGCTGTACAATAGGCACAGTATAGACAGGGTTACAATACATTGAACAACATTTGACAAACAGTACAGGAGGAGATGAGGGCCCTATTCCCGTAGGAACTCACAATCTGGGAGGGTTGGGGTTGGAAACAGGAGGAGAGGACTGTAAGGTGAGAGTGATTGATGGTTGCGTCAGTGAGTTGGGTGGTAGGCTTCCCTAAATAGGAATGTTTTCAGGGAGCGTTTGAAGGAAGAGAAGTTAGGGGAAAGTCTGACAGTACGAGGGAGAGCGTTCCAGAGAGTGGGGGCTGCGCGTGAGAAATCCTGCAGTCTATCATGGGAAGAGGTGATGCGGGCAGAGACAGAGCGGCGGGTGAGGTGAATTAGCCTGGCGGAGGCGTTCAGGATGGATTGTAGGGGGGGAGAGGCGGGACAGAGGGAGGCCAGATAAGAGATTATTGCAATAGTCGAGTCGGGAGATTACCAGGGCGTGTATGAGTTGTTTTGTGGTGACAGCGGTAAGAAATGGCCAAATTCTGTAAATATTACGCAGTTGGTATCAGCAGGAGGAGGAAAGAGACTGGATGTGGGGGATGAAGGAAAGAGCAGAGTCAAGTGTAACTCCAAGACAGCGAACTTGGTTTGATGGGGAGATGGTGATACCCTCCACCGTGATAGAGAAGTCAGGAGGTGGGGGGGCATTGGAGGGAGGAATAAGTAGGAGTTCAGTCTTTGACATGTTGATCTTTAGGTGGTGGGAGGCCATCCAGGAGGAGATGCCAGATAAACAGTCACTGACTTTTGAAAGGACAGGGGGAGAGAGATCAGGGGTAGAGAGGTAGATCTGAGTGTCATCAGCGTAGAGGTGGTAATTAAAGCCAAAGCTGTTGATGATTTTGCCCAGGGAGGAGGTGTAGATGGAAAAGAGCAGAGGACCAAGGACAGAGCCTTGAGGTACACCAACAGATAGAGGCAATGAAGAGGAGGAGTTATCAGCAAAGGACACACAGAAGGACCTGTTGGATAAATAGGAGTCAACCCAAGCAAGTGCAGTGTCACAGAGACCCAGAGAGTTGAGGGTCTGTAGTAGGACGGGGTGGTCAAGAGTGTCAAAAGCAGCCGAGAGGTCAAGCAGGATGAGAATAGAATATTCATATCAACAACATTGCCTTTATCTCTGTATACCAATTTTTTTGCACAAAGACTCATCTGGTAAACAAAGCGCATGCTTTTAAATCAGCAGGGAGACATCTGTGAACTCGTCTTTTAAACAGGAATAAATAGAAACCATAGCAAGTAAATAGTGGATGTAAATTAGGAATATGCTTACTGTTATCCTGCTGAGTTGATTTGGACACAGTAAAAAATTGTGAAGAATATGTCTGTAAGGCACTGCTATTGTTTTTGCTCAATCTTAGGTTTGTTGTTGTGGAGCTATATGTAGATACATTCAGTTATATGTATTATTTCCACTCCTATTAATATTTATGCCATGGAAAAGCTTGGGTTCTGATGCTTCCTTCCTCCATCGCTTATGTTCTGATGCTTCCTCTCTCTATTGCTTGTGTTCTGATATTTCTTCTTCTATCCATTGCTTGAGTCATAAAACTTCCTCCCTCCATTGTGTTCTGATCCTTCCTTGTTCAATCTCTTGTCTTCTGATACTTCCTCCTTGATTGCTTGTGTTTTGAAACTTCCTCTATCCATTGTTTGTGTTCCAATACATCTTCTCTGGCTTGCGTTCCGATACTTCCTCCTTTTATTGTGTTCTGATTCTTCCTCCCTCCATTACTTCTGTTCTGAAACTTTCTCCCTCCATGTCTGTTCCAATACTTCCTTGCTCTATTGTTTGTGTTCCGATGCTTCCTCTCTCCATTGCTTGTGTTCTAATACTTCCGTTCCTCCCTCCATGTCTGTGTTCCGATGCTTCCTCTCTCCACTGCTTGTGTTCTAATACTTCCTCCCTTCATGTCTGTGTTCCGATACTTCCTTTCTCTATTGTTTGTGTTCTGATACTTCCTCTCTCCATTCTGTTCTGATTCTTCTTCCTTCTAATGCTTGTCATCTGATACTTCCTCCTTTTATTGTGTTATGATTCTACCTCCCTCCATTGTATTCTGAGGGAGGGAGGGTAAGGGACTGCCCAGTGAATCGTGGCATTCCCAGCTCACCCCAGCAACCCCAAGGAAACCGGGGGCCACGGAAGAGGCCACGAGGTCGGGAGACCTGGGGCCAAGAGAACAGCCAGAGCCTAGGTTGACATCCCAGCAGCCCGCCCAGGTTATTATCCTGTGTCTCATACTCAACAAAAAAAAAGGGGAGAGGATCCTGATATTCCATCAGACTAACGACAGCAAGTCCCAAAACTCAAACAAGTTTGCATGTTCGCTCAGGAGAATATCTACAATGGGTGGTGGAAAGACACATGCAGGGAACAAACACAGGGGGGGTTACGTAAGGGTCCGCAAAAAGTCAAAAATAATGGTACATGGAAAGTGGCCATGCAGTGCCATCGCAAATGGGCACAGAGCTGGTGATAAAAATAACAAACAGAAATTTAAAGAGTATGCAAGGGGTGCGGAAAGACATATGCAGGAAAGGCCAACAAAAAAGCAACAATAATAATAAAAAAAACACAGTCAAAACACAATCCAGGCGTCATCAAAATTCAGGCAAATAGTACCAGCAGGTGGGCGTAAAAATGATCAAAAATGGCAAAAATTATAAAAGTGAGGGGAACAGGTCCTTCATCCGGACTCGGACTGGAGATGTGGAGGAGCCCTCGGATCAGCCAAGATCCCCAAGGTGGTTTCCACATACCACGCCTCGGGATGGAGAGGGGTCCAAAGGACCCCCCTTTCAGGCTCTCCCCTGCAGGAGCAGGGGGTTGCCTGAAAATAACGTCATTGTGACGACCGGGGCCCATAAAACCGTCAGGCCGGCTTCAAGGAAGCCAGACCGATGTGGAACCCCGGCAAGAGAGCTGAGTATAGGGAGGGGGGGTTAAAGGACCATGGCGTACATAATATATCCATAAGGGGAATTTTCCCCAGGACGTACTATGCACGTCAGTGGTCCTTATGGGGTTAATACACAGTTCCCCCCCCCCTTTTAGGGGCTCAAATGTAATTGGACAAATTAATATAATGAAAAATAAAATGTCCATTTTTAATATTTTGTTGAGAATCCTTTACTGGCAATGACTGCCTGTAGTCTGGAACCCATGGACATTACCAACGACTTGGTTTCCTCCTTTCTGATGCTTTGCCAGGCTCTAGCTGCAGTTGTCTTCAGTTGTTCTTTGTTCGTGGGTCTTTCTGCGTTTAGTTTTGCGTTCAGCAAGTGAAATGCAGCTCAATTGGGTTGAGATCAGGTGATTGACTTAGACATTGCAGAATAGTCCACTTCTTTTCCTTCAAAAACTCCTGGGTTACTTTTGCAGCATGTTTTGGATCATTGTCCATCTGTGCTGTGAAGCGCCGTCCAATCAGCTTTGCTGCATTTGGCTGAATCTGGGATGACAGTATATCTCTAAACATTGCTGAATTCATCTGACTGCTTCTGTCTTCTGTCACATGACATCATCAATAAACACCAATGACCCAGTGCCACTGGAAGCCATGCATGACAATGCCATCATGCTGGCATGTTTTACTGTTGACTTTGTGTGCTCTCATGAGCTGTTCCAAACCTTCTCCACACTTTTTTCTTCCTGCCATTCTGGTACACATTAATCATAGTTTCATCCGTCCATGAATGCTTTTCCAGAACTGGTCTGGCTTTTTAACCCTTTCGCTGCTGAGGCATTTCCCGCCTCTGTGCTGAGCTCATTTTTACCGATTTTGCTCATCATGTTTAAACGTGTTTTGAAGGCTTATTTTAGTACATGACCCAGACATATTATATATCGTTCTTTCCGTCAGACTCTGCAGATTCATAATATGTCATTATTATATGTATACGTCATGACCTGTCTGTATATTATAACAAAAAATGCAATAAAATATGAATTTTCAATAATTTACAACGTGTAAAGTGTTTTTCTTTCACATTTTAACATGCGAGCAATTGAGGTTATATTTTGTATGGGGTGCGCGTGTTAAAAAAAATTAGAGATGGGGTCTCGTTACATTTTTTTTTGGGGAAAATTACGCGATTTTTAACAAACGCACCGCATACAAAAATCGTTAGTGCAACATCATTGTTCACATTATAATTGAAATGGGAACAATATTGCTGCATTAACGAACTAAAAAAAAGAAAAAAAAACTTGTTTATTTTTTTTATTATTTTTTTTTTAAATATTTTTTTATTTTTATTTCTAATTTTTTTAAAAAACTTTTTTCATAGTCAAGTTTGGTATTGTTGGAACGGCCATGCTCTGGCCGATCCAACAATATCAAACATTAACCCCTAACTGTCACAGATCGGGAGATAGGGGGTTCATTGGAACCCCCTATCTCCACCATTGGTGGCAGTTAGGGGTTAACTCCAGGACTGGCGTCATCGTGCTATGCACGATGACGCCAGTCCTCAGGGGGCATTCCTGGAAGCCGGCTGACATCCAAGATGTCGGCCAGCTCCGGGAAAGGATCACGAACCGGCGCTTTTCGGCGCCGATTCGTGATCCAGCCCCCATGGGGTTAATTCCAGGTACCGTTAGGAAGGGCAGGCTGTGCCCTTCCAAACAGTGCCTGGATTAACCCCCGCAATGCCGGCGATCGGGAGGGAGAGAGGTCCGAAGGACCTCCCCCCCTCCCTTTCAGGCGCCTCCTCCGCACATGCTAATTAGGCCGACGGCGGTTCCGGGTGCTGGGCTGACATTGAGGATGTCAGCCCGCACCGGGGGGCCCAGCGATCGGTCGGAACCCGGCCGAATGCTGGCCCCAAAGGGAGGACGCGCTCAGCGCGTCCACCGCAAGGAACATTACCTGTGGGTGGACGTGCCGAGCGCGTCCTCCGCAGCGAAGGGGTTAAAATATTTTTTGGCAAAGTCTAATCTGGCTTTTCTATTCTTCAGGTTTATGAATGGTTTGCAGCACCTTTTGGTGAACCCTCTGTATTTGCTCTTGTGGAGTCTTCTCTTGGTTGTAGACTTTGACAATGATATACCCACCTCCTGGAGAGTGTCCTGCACTTGTCTGGATGTAGTGAATGGGGTTTTCTTTACCACAGAGAAGATCCTGCGATAATCCACCACTGTTGTCTTCCGTGGACATCCAGGCCTTTTTATGTTGCTGAGCTCACCAGTGCTTTCTTATTTCCTCAGAATGTACCAAACGGTAATTTGGCCACAACTAATGTTGCTGCTATCTCTCTGATGGATTTGTTTAGTTTTTGAAGCCTTACAATGGCCTGTTTCACTTGCATGGACAGCTCCTCTGAAAGCATGATGTAGCTTCACAGCAATAGAATACAAATGCAAGTTTAGAATCAAATCCAGACATTTTATCTGCTTAATTGATGAAGAAATAATGGAGTAGCCACACCTGGCCACGAGACAGCTTTTGATTCAATTGTTCAATTACTTTTGGTCCCTTGAAAAAGGGGCGGGGGCTACTCGTAAGAGCTGTAATTCCTAAACCCTTCCTCCAATTTGGATGTACATACCCTCAAATGAAAACTGAGAGTGTGCACTTTCAGCCCATATCCATCATATAACTACAGCTTGAATATGTTTCAGTTAATACCTGAAAAAACTAAAATTTTGCCTGCGTCCAAATGTATATGGACCTAACTGTATGTATACTGAAGATTAATACAAAGTACAACAAATAATAACGATTTTTAATCCTGTGTTATAATGCATCACACACTAAAAACGTCTGTAAAAAAAAGAGACCAAAACCCCCAGTAACAACTGTACTCCTTTTATCTTTTTATATCTATATATAGGCAAGGTATATTTAAAAGTAATGAATATGAGCATCTGTCAGAGAAACATCAAAGGGAACTAAATTAAAGCTACAAAGCCAATTTCCTGTGTAGGTGTAGAATGACAGATTGGATGCACATGGAAATCCTGTGCAATAATTAACCTTGATGTCCCGCGTGTGCCGTAGTAGCTGCTTATTATGATGTAATTTCAGAGAACCCGCTTGATTACCATAATGTGAGCATTTCCTTGGTTTTGTAACCGCGCTGCAATAAAGCTCTGAGAAATGATCGCTTGTAAGCCCACATACCACGGCACATTAAATCGATGGAGCGTAACACAACGTGTCGATATTTCAATTACAAGCCTAGCTAGCGGAAAAAGTCTTATTGACTTAAATTAGCAGCATGAAATATTTGCAAGGTGAGCCTCCCGTCCCAAGAGCGATATGTTAATGAGAGAAAACAAAGAAAGAGCTCAGGGAGAAACTGGTATTATGGAGATTTATGAGGTACACCAAGCGCTGCTTTCTGTATTATACACACCAGGGCTTTGCGTTCACTGCGAGGCAATCAGAAGAGGTCATTCTGATGGAGACCCTCATGCCATGCTGGATGCAAAGGTCGAGTTGTTGAGGAAGAACCTGGGAAACGGACATAGGAGATGAGAAAAATAATGATGCTGCAGCTCTCCTGGTATCTTATGTACGATACTGATTTATGGTAAGCAAAAGAAACATTCCTTCATTGACACGGATCCCATAGCGGACAAATATCGGCTTAAATATGGAAAATTCCTGAACGCAGCATCATATTTCAGAACATTAGATTATAGGATAGTGAGAAAACTCGATTTGTAACCTGATCACCATACACCCACACCGGTTATTCAAAGAGCCCCAAAATTCTGATGCTCTTTTATTAGACGCACTTTGGTGCGATTTAGCAAGTTTAATTTGCCGATCCTGCAGTGAAGTCAGCATTCACCACAGAGTCCCCGAAGTGCGCCGAATGGATTCGCCGAACACCGCCGATAAACCGACGAACGCCACCGATAAGCTGCCAAATGTATCCTATAAACCACTGAACGCATCCGATAAACTGCTGAGTGCAGCCGACTATCCGCCGAACTGACTGCCGAATGCCTCTGATCAGTCACTGAATGCCGCTGAAAAAAGTCGATCAATCTGCGAACAGGGGTAAAAAAAACAGGGGGAAAAAAACAACACGATTTTTTTTTAAAAAATGCATGGAAATAATAAATAAGGTCCTATGAATAAGAATAAAAAGGTCTGTTACAGAATAAAAAAACAAACACCCTTTAAAAAAAATCAGAATAAAAAATTTCACCCAAAAATCTAGAAAATGCCTAAAATAAATTCTAAGAAATAAATTAATAAAAATACTTTTTGCTGCAAATGAAAAGAATAAACGGTTGAATAAAATTTTTATAAAAACAGTAAATTAGTTTTACATTGAAACCTATAGGATTCACCGCTTTAAACCTGTCGAACGTAAGAACCGGAAATCTGTGCATTTCACCAACCTTTTGGTGCTGTTCGGCATTCTCTGAATAGATTAACCATTGCTTCTCAATGGGGATTTCACTGCCGCTGAATTGCACCGTATTTCGCTGGAAATTTTCCAGTATTTGGCGAATTGTTAGCTTTCTGAATAGCCGAATTGCCACGAAATTGTACAGTACAGGGAAATTCACCGTTCGGTACAATTCAGTGGCAAATTCGGCTCTCTTTGAATAACCCCTTATATATTTTGCGCGGGCGCTACGGAACGCGCATACGTAAAGTGCGCATGTCCTGTAGTACTGCGCAATTTGTGGTTCCTACGCTACGGGTTCGGGAGTTATTAAGCTGCAGAGAGGAGCGGCGCGCGTTGAGGGGAAAAAAGGTGAGTAAAGAACACCCAAAAAATAAATTAAACAAAAAAATAATTGGGCAGAGGCTGTCAACAGGGTGGAAGGACGTTCCTTCCACTCTGACGCCCATCTGGCCACCAGGCTGAGTGCAGTTAGTGCGCTCAGCGCTGCAAGGCTCGATCCTCCTATGGAGGCTTTCAGAATGTCCGCAGCACGCCCGCTGTAGCGCGCGCAATTCGTGAGCGTGATACAGCGTGTGGCCAGCCCCGTCAAAGCTTCACATTGCTGTGAAAGATGCCGGGAGGCACGTCAGTACGGGCGTTGTCTGACCCCGGCCTTACTAAAAGTGAAACACGGGTCCAGTGGAGATTTTCAGATCTATTCACTAAAGGTGAAACTCAGGAGAATGACTGGAGAAGTGAAAATTCTAGGTCAAAATAACCAAACCAGAAAAATTCTCCCATTTATCTCACTTTCCAAATCTGGTATTTGGTCTAGATTGTTATCTTCTTCTGCCAATTCTCCTGAGTTTCACCTTTAGTGAATAGACCTGTTTGGGTTTC
This sequence comes from Leptobrachium leishanense, assembly GCA_009667805.1. NCBI lineage: Eukaryota > Metazoa > Chordata > Amphibia > Anura > Megophryidae > Leptobrachium > Leptobrachium leishanense. Next base: position 46,341,500 of record CM019064.1, read on the forward strand.
CTGAATGTGAGCACCTTTAGGCTAAGGTCAGACGAAAGCATTTTTAACGTGCGTTTAACCGCACTAAATCACGGCCGTGCTAGCAGCAAATGACGTCCAATGCCGGGCAGCATATGAAGAACGGCCGCACAAAAGTGCGGCCGCGCAACGCAAGTGGCAAACAAACGCATTTTTTCGAGAACGTCAAACCGCTACTACTGACGCTACTACTGCGCTGCGTCCGCATAGCGGCGTGTTTGCGTGATTGGGAGACGTCAGACGCTGCACACGTCCGGCCAACATAACGTCCAGACGCAAAAAAGGGTTTTATTGATGATCCGTACAAAATCACGTACGAAAATGCGCATCGTATGACCGCTATCGCTTATTCAGTGAAAAAATACGTCCATTCGTTCCAACGCACTTTTTCACGGACAACGCGAAAAATGCGTTAGTCTGACCCTAGCCTAAGGGTCTATTCACAATTCAAAGTGCTTTGCTTTTCGCTGCATTTCGGCACACTTTGGTGATCCCATTTTGCTGAAAATACGGTAAATACACCATTTAGAGAATGGTCACCGTATTTTACTGAAATTGGAGTCGCCGGAGCAGTTATCAGATGTTGGCGAAAACTGCTGAATTGTGTTGATAACCGCTGGATTGGTATCGGCGAATTCCACTAAACTGCAACAAAAAAAAAAGAAGTCTCCTATTCTCCTAATAGAGGTTTCAATCAATAAAAAAATTGTAAAAATGTGTCCAAATAATAAATAAGTCCTATAAAACAAAGAAAAAAGGTCTGTTACAAAATGAAAAAAACAAAAATGTCGTCTAAGGCTGGGGTCAGACCAGCGCACTTTTAACGTGCGTTCTGGCGCACTTAATCACGGCCGCACTAGCAGCAAATGACGGGCAATGACAGCCAATATACGAAGTACGGTCGCACAAAAGTCCGGCCGCGCAACGCAAGTGGAAAATGAACGCATTTTTTCGAGAACGCAGAACCGCTAGTACGGACGTACAGAGTGCGCTGCGCCCGCTAGCGGCGTGTGTGTGTGATTTGGAGACGTCAGACCCTGCTCATGTCCGGCCAACTTAGGCTAGGGTCAGACTAGCGCAGTTTTAACGTGCGTTTAGCCGCACGAAATCACGGCCGTACTAGCAGCAAATGACGTCCAATGCCGGGGAACATACGACGAACGGCCGCACGAAAGGTCGTCCGCGCAACGCAAGTGGCCAACGAACGCATTTTTTCGAGAACGTCAAACCGCTACTACTGACGTACAGAGTGCGCTGCGGCCGCATAGCGGCGTGTTTGCGTGATTAGGAGACGTCAGACGCTGCTAATGTCCGGCTAACATAACGTCCAGACTCAAAAAGTGTTTTATTGATGATCCGTACAAAATCACGGACGAAAAGGCGCATCATATGACCGCTATCGCGTATTCCGGGGAGAAATACGTACGTTCGTTCAACCGCACTTTTTCACGGACAACGTGAAAAATGCGTTCGTCTGACCCTAGCCATAACGTCCAGACGCAAAAAGTTTCCTGGTTTGGATTCGTAAAACATCACGCACGAAAATGCGCATCGTATGACCGTTTTCGCATATTCCGTGAAAAAATACATCAATGCGTTCGGACGCACTTTTTTACGTTCGCGTGTAAAAATGCTTTTGTTTGACCCTAGCCTAAAAAATACAAAAATTATGAAAATTTAAAAGAATAAAACAATAAAAAAAGGGTTTTTGCAAAAAAAATAAAAAGAATAAACTGTTTTAAAAAATAAAATAAAACAGATAATCAGGGAATTTCGCTGGCATTTCGATGCAGTGCAATTTGGCGAATTGACAGCTTAGGCTAGGGTCAGACTGAGGCAGTGCGAACGCGCGTTCTGGCGCACATAATCACGGCCGCACTAGCAGCAGATGACGGGCAATGACAGCCAATATACGAAGTACGGTCGCACAAAAGTCCGGCCGCGCAACGCAAGTGGAAAATGAACGCATTTTTTCGAGAACGTTAAACCGCTGGTACTGACGTACAGAGTGCGCTGCGTCCGCTAGCGGCGTGTGTGCGTGATTAGGAGATGTCAGACGCTGCTAGTGTGCGGCCAACATAACGTTCAAACAGCCGGATTTCCCTAGACTTCTTTTCACCCCATCGTCATGAAATACGTCCAGAATTGCGCATCGTCTGACCACTTAAGCGTATTCCGTGAAAAAATGCGTGCGCACGCATCGACGTACATTTTGACGGTGGCCGCAGAAAATGCGCTCATCTGTCCCTAGCCTCAGTGAATAGATGAATGGACCTGAAACTACACCTAATGGTGAAATTCACCGTTGGGTCCAATTCGGATGTTAGTGAATAACCCCTTTAGAGTTCTTTGTGTTTGCAAACCTGTTTTTTTTTAGGTTTAGCTGTAATGAGCAGGGGTCGCCTCTCATGAGAAGTGCAGAAATCCAACTATTATTGACACAAAGCACAAAATTACTCCAAAGAGCTTTGTAGAATTGTTTGCAAGAGCCCAGGAGCCCAACACATATTGCTGCTTTTTGTACACTTTTTATTTTTCCCTTCCTCAAGCAATTTTATATAATGTTTTTTTATATGTCAGTCAACTTCTAAAGTTTAAATTATTTTGTGCCGTTGATTTCGTCAACAACAAAGATTTCTTTTATATCCTTTGTTTATTTTGTTGTTCTGATTTTTTTCTGTAATGCTTTCATTTTATCTGCACAATGCACTGAATACACTGAATACTTCACAAGGCTATTCTTTATTGTTCTGGAGGCACAAACGGGCTTGTTTACTCCAGAAAACACAACAATATAAGAACACCTGAACCCCAGGGCCAACGGGATAACAGAATGAGGATGTGTATTTATATAATATATATATATATATATATATATATATAAGTTCATTATTGCAGAAGCCATCTGCAAATCACAGCAATTCAAGGAACTGCATCCCAGAGCCCCTGTGCTGCATTCCCCATATGCAGCAAGGAACTCTGGGTAGGATATTCAAATGACTGCTGTCTCACTTTTATTGCATCCTGGATCTGTTATTACACAGAACCCTTAAATCAATGCCATGCCATACTAGATGACTTTTTTAAAAAACATTTTTAGCAGAGATCAGGTTTATGATATTGAAGGTGGGATTAAAGGGTTGTGATTTAGAATCAGGGGTTTCGTGATTTGTGGTGTACAGGATATTATGTTGCTGATATCTTACATGTGCTTTGTTTTTCTCTTGTTTGTTTAGTTAAGAAAATATTTTACTCTATCAAGGTTATTCAAAGAGAATCGAAAAGTCACCGCACGTTCTGGGACTTTACGTTCTCTTCAATTCAGTGCAAATCGGCTTTCCCATTTCGGCCACCCTGCTGTGTATTCAGCAAGCACCACAGAGCCGTCGTAGTGCAGGGAAAAGCTGCCGAAAACCCGCTGAAAACCTGGCGAATGCACGCCGAAAACCTGTAAACACATCTGGATTAACCTGTCGAAGACGCCGGAAAAACCCGAGTAGGAGCCGATCGCACGCAGCGAAGCCTCCGGAAAAAGCCGACACCGCAGGCGAAGGCAGTGAATAAATTAGAAAAACAGTTTGCTTGAATGATTGAAAAGTGAAACGCTGTTTGCAAAGAAACTACTGAGCGAAAATGTCTGAAATAAACATGTGAGGTCCAATGAATGATAATAAAAAGGGCTGTTACAGAAAAAATAAGTAAAGTTTAAAAAAAATAAATCGTACTTTTTAAAAAAAAAAAAATCCAGAAAAATGCTTAACCCTTTCGCTGCTGAGGCTTTTCACACCTCTGTGCTGAGGTCATTTTTACCGCTTTCGCTCATCATGTTTAACCGCGTTTTGTTGCCATATTTTAGTATATGACCCAGACATATTATATATCGTTCTTTCCGGCAGACTCGGCAGATTCATAATATGTCATTATTATATGTATACGTTATGTCATGTCTGTATATTATAACAAAAAATGCAATAAAATTAGAATTTTCAATAATTTATTATGTGTAACGTGTTTTTTTTCACATTTTAACATGCGATCCTTTGCGGTTATATTTTGTATGGGGTGCGCTTGTTAAAAAAATTAGAAATGGGGTCTTGTTACATTTTTTTTTGGGGAAAATTTCGCTTTTTTTAACAAACGGACCGCATACAAAAATCGTTAGTGCAGCATTATTGTGCACATTATAATTGAAATGGGAGCAATATTGCTGCATTAACAAAACAAAAAAAAACTTGTTTATTTTTTTTCGAATTTATTTTTAAATATTTTTTTTTTTTTTTTTTTTTAAAAAACATTTTTCATTTTCATGTGTGGTATCATTGGAACGGCCATGCTCTGGCCGATCCAACGATATCAAATATTAACCCCTAGCTGCCACGGATCGGGAGATAGGGGGTTCATTGGAACCCCTATCTCCACCATTGGTGGCAGCTAGGGGTTAACTCCAAGACTGGCGTCATCGTGCTATGCACGATGACGCCAGTCCTCAGGGGGAGTTCCTGGAGGCTTGGCCAACATCCAAGATGTCGGCCAGCTCCAGGAGAGGATCACGATCCGGCGCTTTTCAGCACCGATTCGTGATCCGGCTCCCCGGGGTTAATCACAGCCACCGTTTGGAAGGGCAGGCTGTGCCCTTCCAAACGGTGCCTGTATTAACCCCCTGCCCCCCGGCGATCGGCGACCTCCTCCCCTCCCTTTCAGGTGCCTCCTCCGCACATGCGGGGGGGGGGACCGCCTGAATTAGATGTCATTGCACCGCCGCGATGACATCTAATTGCTCCGCCGGGGTCCCGAGTGCTGTGCTGACATCCAAGATGTCAACCCGCACCAGGGGGGCGCAGCAATCCGCCGGAATCCGGCGGATTGCTGCCTCCTGTGCATGGACACGCTCAGAGCGTCCATAGCACAGGAGAACCACTTGGCTGGACGCGCTGAGCGCGTCCATAGCAGCCAAGTGGTTAAAATTTCTAAAAAAAATCTATAAATAAAGAGACTTTTTGCTGTAGAATTTTATTATGAACGGTTTATTAGATATTGAATTAAAACGGGAATATTTTTAACATTGAAGCCTATGGGATTCTCCTGAATAAACTTGCCGAATTAAACCTCCGAATGGCAGGGCATTAGGGGAACATTCCACTGCTGGTTTGCGTTCTCTGAATAGCCGAAGCAGTGCTTTTTCATGGGGATTTCACTGCCCTCGAACAGGCACCGTATGTGCAGGCAATTCACCAGGATTTGGCGAACTGCCTGCTCTCTGGATAGCCGAATGGCCAAGAAAGGTAACCGAACGCTGATTTTCAGGGTTCGGTTACCTTTCTCCAGCCATTCAGATCTCTTTGAATAACCCCGATAATGTGTCGCTGGGTGCATCCATTGTGTGTGATCTTTTATGTTACCTCAATACGGAATGCACCTGTAAACATGTAACATAGTGACTATATACAGAATGCACCTGTAAACATGTAACATAGTGACTATATACAGAATGCACCTGTAAACATGTAACATAGTGACTATATACAGAATGCACCTGTAAACATGTAACATAGTGACTATATACAGAATGCACCTGTAAACATGTAACATAGTGACTATATACAGAATGCACCTGTAAACATGTAACATAGTGACTATTTCCTACATCTTTATTTTCTATTAATCTGTATATTTGTGTGTTGTTTTTAATATCTTGCATTTTATTACTTTGTATTTCTGCAACAACTGTAACATTTTAATGCTCTTGAACCCAGGACATACTTGAAAACTAGAGAAATCTCAATGTATCCTTCCTGGTAAAATCCTTTATAAAGAATAAATCCTTTACAAGAAGGGTAGTAGGGAGGAATCGGGGAACTATAGGCCAGTTAGTCTTACGTCAGTAGTGGGGAAATTAATGGAAACCATGTTAAAGGAAAGGATTATCGAACATCTAAAAACACACAGATTACAGGATCAGAAACAACATGGGTTTACCTCAGGGAGATCATGCCAAACTAATCTTATTGATTTTTTTGATTGGGTAACAAAAATAATAGACACAGGTGGTGCAGTAGACATTGCTTATTTAGATTTCAGTAAGGCTTTTGATACTGTTCCGCATAGAAGGCTTATCAATAAATTGCAATCTTTGAGCTTGGATTCCAATATTGTTGAATGGATTAGGCAGTGGCTGAGTGACAGGCAACAGAGGGTTGTGGTAAATGGGTTTATTCGGCGCAAGGTCTTGTTACCAGTGGGGTACCTCAGGGGTCAGTACTTGGACCCATTCTCTTTAATATTTTTATTAGTGATATTGCAGAAAGTATTAATGGAAAAGTATGTCTTTTTGCTGATGACACAAAGATTTGCAACAGGGTTGACGTTCCTGGAGGGATCAGCCAAATGACAAATGATTTAGGTAAACTAAAAAAATGGTCGGAGTTGTGGCAATTGAGTTTTAATGTGGATAAGTGCAAGATAATGCACCTGGGACGTAAAAACCCAAGGGCTGAATATAGAATATTTGATACAGTCCTAACCTCAACATCTGAGGAAAGGGATTTAGGGGTTATTATTTCAGAGGATCTAAAGGTAAGTAGTCAATGTAATAGAGCAGCAGGAAATGCTAGCAGAATGCTTGGTTGTGTAGGGAGAGGTATTAGCAGTAGGAAAAGGGAAGTGCTCATGCCACTGTACAGAGCACTGGTGAGATCTCACTTGGAGTACTGTGTGCAGTACTGGAGACCGTATCTCCAGAAGGATATAGACATCTTAGAGAGAGTTCAGAGAAGGGCTACTAAAATGGTGTACGGCTTGAAGGAGAAAAGTTACCAGGAAAGGCTTAATGATCTTAACATGTACAGCTTGGAAAAAAGACGAGACAGAGGAGATATGATAGAAACATTTAAATACGTAAAGGGAATCCACAAGGTAGAGGAAGGGAGTATATTTAAAAGGAAACAAAATAGCAAAACAAGAGGACATAGTCTTAGATTAGAGGGGCAAAGGTTTAAAAGTAACATCAGGAAGCATTATTTTACTGAGAGGGTGGTGGATACATGGAACAGCCTTCCAGTTGAAGTGGTAGAGGCCAAAACAGTAATTGAATTTAAGCAAGCATGGGATAGGCATAAGGCTATCCTAAACAAAAGATAAATCCAGGTCAAGTATCCATGTAATTGGGCAGACTAGATGGGCCGAAAGGTTCTTATCTGCCGACATTTTTCTATGTTTCTATGTTTCTATGTTTAAATAAAAATAAATAAATAAATAAATGTTTAAAACTGTCCCCACAGTATCTTTATATCACTTGCTCCTCACTGTGTGGATTTGGCCATAGAATGGAGTATGTGGGTCAGTCACAGACTCAAATCATTGTATTGTGTGGGATGTATTCAAAGGACATCACCAGGGGCTAGATTAGAAGTCTTTTCAACTCCCTGTTTTTTCTCATTCAGCTGTCATCTCTTATCTCAGTTAGTCTGGAGAACAATACTCCCCCTGCTGCTTTATCTAAACACTCCCTCCCCATCATTAAAAGTTATATACGGAGTTCTGAAAAACCTTTGCACAGATTTTGGTAAATGTTGCAACGTGAGAAAAATCAACAAAATGGAAACAGGAGGTAAAAAAAACTTTTTTTTTCCTTTTTACATTCAATTACTGCAAACAAAGAAATAAAACAGCAGTATGTGTTGTATAATGCCCCCTTAACCCTTTCACTACCAGAGTTTAGATAACTTGATTTTGCATTGCAATACATTGAAAAGCAATCATTAGCATATCAAAAACCAAATTGCACACCTGTTTAAAGTCAGATTAGTGTACCCCCTATGGAGAAACAAAATCCACCGTCATACCTCTCTCCTTTTCACACTTTATTACTGTAAACAAGCCACAAGTAGCAGCTCTCACGCCCACTGTAACAAAATGTTCAGAAACTTTGCTGCTCAATTGCGACAGCCAGGGAGAGAGCAGAATACAGGGAAAGCTCTGAGGTCACTCACTGATGTACAGGGATAATATTCAGGGGATTATAATGATTGAAAATCCTAGTACAGTACAGATACAAGGGGTTACTGTAATTTCCATATACAGGCATTATGTCACATACAGGTATTATTTTTATATTCTATTGGTATTATTTTTTAAGCTGTATTGCTAATAATCTCATTATGATCACTACAAACCCCATAAGCAGGAAATCTGAACATTTTTTTATCTATCTGCATCACATTTACTGTTTGTGATAAAAAAAAAAAAGGCCATTTCTGCCTGTATGCAAATAATGCAGACCCTGGGTGACATTGTGCAAGATAACGGACACCATCTAGAGTTCAGAATCTTTCATTCCGGGAATATTTCTGTAATATAAACGAATGCATGAAAAATTATAAATGTGCAAATTTATATATATATATTTTTTCTATTTCACAGAACAACAATCTGTGTTCAAAATTTCTATTTTACCCAATATTTAATAGCTACCTTTGTATCCTATGTTTCAAATAAATGTTGTGATAACATTTTTTTTTTAAACAAACAGGGTTATTCAAAGAGATCCGAATTGCTTGAGAAAGGTAACCGAACGCTGAAAATCAGCGTTCGGTTACCTTTCCTGGCCATTCGGCTATCCAGAGAGCAGGCAGTTCGCCAAATCCTGGCGAATTGCCTGAACATACGGTGCCTGTTCGAGGGCAGTGAAAACCCCATAAAAAAGCACTGCTTCGGCTATTCAGAGAACACAAACTAGCAGTGAAAGGTTCCCGAAATGCCCTGCCATTCGGTGGTTTAATTCAACAGGTTTATTCAGGAGAATCCCATAGGCTTCAATGTTAAAAATATTCCCGTTTTAATTCAATATCTAATAAACCGTTCATTATAAAATTCTGCAGTAAAGAGTCTCTTTATTTATAGATTTTTTAGGATATTTTAAGCATTTTTCAGAATTATTTTTTTTTTAACCCCTTAGTGACCGGGCGGTTTTACACAAATCCGTCCGTTCGTGACCGCAGCTGTTTTTACGTTTCTGCGCTCTTAGTGTTTACGTCAAATTTTCCTCTTACTCGTTTATGTAACCCACACATATTTTACACTGTTTTTCTCGTCACTAAATGGACTTTATAAAGATACCATTTTTTTCATCATTTCATATAATTTACTATAAAAAATATTGTGAAATATGACACAAAAATTGAAAAAACACCACTTTTTCGAACTTTGACCCCCAAAATTTCTTATGTATCAACAACCGTCAAAATTTTTTTATTCCTTAGTAGTTTCTAAATTTAGTACTGAGTTTAGCAATACCCAATGTTTACATATTCCTCGCTTTTTTCCTTATTTTATGCAACAATAAGTGCAAGTAGCACTTTGCCATTTCCAAAGAGTTTATTTTCAAAACTAGTGATAGTGACATTGTAACACTGATATCTGTCACTAATTCCTGAATAACCTCCACATATACATATTTTTTTAAAGTACACAAATCAAGGTATTAAACTTGGGGTATTTTGACTCTTTCCATGCAAACCATTTTACCACAAATCTATGCCAAAGTTTGAAAAAAAAAAAAAATTTTGGTGATTTTTTTTTTTTGAACGCAATTTAAGAATACATGTACTGTGAACTTTAAGGTTTACTGCCAAAAAGCACCCCAAAATATGTTCAGCAACATCTTCTGAGTAAATTGATACCACCCAAGTATAGGTATGTCGGGTCATTTGGGGGCTAAAAGGCCTTATTTGGGGGGTGCACATTTCAGTTTTCCAACTTGGAATTTTCACATTTCGTCATCATGCCCCCATGTCCTATTTGGGACATTTTTGAAGCCGGCCAAAGTAATTTACCCCCATCAAACCATATATTTTTAGAAAGGGCACACCCTAGGGTGCTTCAAAGAGTTGTATTTTAACACTTTCCATGCACTAGCTCTTTGTCAATCTTTCAGGTAGTCACTTTTTGTGTTATTTTTTCACACACATTGTACTTTAGGCATGAATTGTCAAATCCAGTTATGGGTTACTGCCAAAAAACACCCCAAAATATGTTCAGCAACATCTTCTGAGTAAATTGATACCACCCATGTATAGGTATGTCGGGTCATTTGGGGGCTAAAAGGCCTTATTTGGGGGGTGCGCATTTCAGTTTTCCAACTTGGAATTTTCACATTTCGTCATCATGCACCCATGTCCTATTTGGGACATTTTTGAAGCCGGCCAAAGTAATTTACCCCCATCAAACCATATATTTTTAGAAAGGGCACACCCTAGGGTGCTTCAAAGAGTTGTATTTTAACACTTTCCATGCACTAGCTCTTTGTCAATCTTTCAGGTAGTCACTTTTTGTGTTATTTTTTCACACACATTGTACTTTAGGCATGAATTGTCAAATCCAGTTATGGGTTACTGCCAAAAAACACCCCAAAATATGTTCAGCAACATCTTCTGAGTAAATTGATACCACCCATGTATAGGTATGTCGGGTCATTGGGGGCTAAAAGGCCTTATTTGGGGGGTGCGCATTTCAGTTTTCCAACTTGGAATTTTCACATTTCGTCATCATGCACCCATGTCCTATTTGGGACATTTTTGAAGCCGGCCAAAGTAATTTACCCCCATCAAACCATATATTTTTAGAAAGGGCACACCCTAGGGTGCTTCAAAGAGTTGTATTTTAACACTTTCCATGCACTAGCTCTTTGTCAAACTTTCAGGTAGTCACTTTTTGTGTTATTTTTTCACACACATTGTACTTTAGGCATGAATTGTCAAATCCAGTTATGGGTTACTGCCAAAAAACACCCCAAAATATGTTCAGCAACATCTTCTGAGTAAATTGATACCACCCATGTATAGGTATGTCGGGTCATTTGGGGGCTAAAAGGCCTTATTTGGGGGGTGCGCATTTCAGTTTTCCAACTTGGAATTTTCACATTTCGTCATCATGCACCCATGTCCTATTTGGGACATTTTTGAAGCCGGCCAAAGTAATTTACCCCCATCAAACCATATATTTTTAGAAAGGGCACACCCTAGGGTGCTTCAAAGAGTTGTATTTTAACACTTTCCATGCACTAGCTCTTTGTCAATCTTTCAGGTAGTCACTTTTTGTGTTATTTTTTCACACACATTGTACTTTAGGCATGAATTGTCAAATCCAGTTATGGGTTACTGCCAAAAAACACCCCAAAATATGTTCAGCAACATCTTCTGAGTAAATTGATACCACCCATGTATAGGTATGTCGGGTCATTTGGGGGCTAAAAGGCCTTATTTGGGGGGTGCGCATTTCAGTTTTCCAACTTGGAATTTTCACATTTCGTCATCATGCACCCATGTCCTATTTGGGACATTTTTGAAGCCGGCCAAAGTAATTTACCCCCATCAAACCATATATTTTTAGAAAGGGCACACCCTAGGGTGCTTCAAAGAGTTGTATTTTAACACTTTCCATGCACTAGCTCTTTGTCAATCTTTCAGGTAGTCACTTTTTGTGTTATTTTTTCACACACATTGTACTTTAGGCATGAATTGTCAAATCCAGTTATGGGTTACTGCCAAAAAACACCCCAAAATATGTTCAGCAACATCTTCTGAGTAAATTGATACCACCCATGTATAGGTATGTCGGGTCATTTGGGGGCTAAAAGGCCTTATTTGGGGGTGCGCATTTCAGTTTTCCAACTTGGAATTTTCACATTTCGTCATCATGCACCCATGTCCTATTTGGGACATTTTTGAAGCCGGCCAAAGTAATTTACCCCCATCAAACCATATATTTTTAGAAAGGGCACACCCTAGGGTGCTTCAAAGAGTTGTATTTTAACACTTTCCATGCACTAGCTCTTTGTCAAACTTTCAGGTAGTCACTTTTTGTGTTATTTTTTCACACACATTGTACTTTAGGCATGAATTGTCAAATCCAGTTATGGGTTACTGCCAAAAAACACCCCAAAATATGTTCAGCAACATCTTCTGAGTAAATTGATACCACCCATATATAGATTTGTTCTGTTGTTTTTGGGGTGCTACGCCAATCTTTGACATGTGCTTGTCAATTTTCTAATTTGACATACAGTATCTTCTTTGCTTATCTTCTTTTTAGGGGCCTTTTTACATACCCCAGTTTTATGAACGTGCATATATTTGGTAAGCTAACACCCCAAAGTATTGTAAAAGGAGTGTTTTTATGCTATGGATGCATCCGTTTGCTCCAAACAAATTAGATACTGTTTGGTGGTCATTTTTCATTTTCACACCCACATCAGTTTTGGACTGTGATTTAGGAGACACTGTTGTTTTTTACTGCATGAAAACTCTCCAGGTTGTTTTCTGCAAGGTCTCCTGAGTACACCCATGCCCCCATGCATAGGTTTGCCAGGATTTTGGAAGGTTCAAATACAATTTTTATGACTTTGTCATTGGAGTTGAAATTGAGATTATTTCTTCAGCTAGGCCTATCTTTGGTTTTGGGTCTACCGCATACCCCAGTTTGAATTATTGCCAGAAAATTGTTTATATTTGTTATGTTGGCACCCCAAGGTATTGCATATGGAGTGCTTTGATGCCATGGATGCAACGGTTTTAGCCCAAAACATTTGAGAAGGTGTGTGGCGGTAATTTTTCAATTTTCAGATTTTTACGCCCACAGTAGTTTTGGACTGTGATTTAGCAGACACTGTTGTTTGTTACTGCATGAAAACTCTCCAGGTTGTTTTCTGCAAGATCTCCTGAGTACACCCATGCCCCCCATGCCTAGGTTTGCCAGGATTTTGGGAAGGTTCAAATACAATTTTTATGACTTTGTCATTAGAGTTGAAATTGAGATTATTTCTTCAGCTAGGCCTATCTTTGGTTTTGGGTCTACCGCATACCCCAGTTTGAATTATTGCCAGAAAATTGTTTATATTTGTTATGTTGACACCCCAAGGTATTGCATATGGAGTGCTTTGATGCCATGGATGCAACGGTTTTAGCCCAAAACATTTGGCAACAAGGTGTGTGGCGGTAATTTTTCAAATTTCAGATTTTTACGCCCACAGTAGTTTTGGACTGTGATTTAGGCTAGGGTCAGACGAGCGTAGTGTTCACGTCCGTGATCGCGCCTAAAAGTACGTCCGTGATAGCATGACATAAAGTCCAATGGAGCCCGACACACGAAGTACGTCCGCACTGAACTGCGGACGCACAACGGCCGCGGCCCACGGACGCAAGGCAGGCAAGAACGTAGAACCGCTAGAACGGCCGCACAAAGTGCGCTGCGTCCGCAACGTCTGCATAGCTTTGTGTGTGAGTGATGGAACGTGGTCAGACGGACTGCATTTATACGTCCTGCATTTTTCACGGACAAAATGGTTTTGCAATTGAATTTATTGTCCCTCCTACATCTGTCAAAAAATAAATGTCAGTGAAAAAACGGACTGTGTGACCACTACTGCGTCTTCCGTACTGACGATGTCCGTACTGCACGGACGTACAGTCCGTAGAAATCACGCTCGTCTGACCCTAGCCTTAGCAGACACTGTTGTTTGTTACTGCATGAAAACTCTCCAGGTTGTTTTCTGCAAGATCTCCTGAGTACACCCATGCCCCCATGCATAGGTGTGCAAAGATTTTGGCAAAATACAGCACCAATTGTAGAACATAAAAATGTACGAATAAAATGTAAAAGTCTGGTGCCTGTCAAACTGGGGATGCTCTCTAGGGGGCCACAGGCTGTTGTCACTGAAGTGCATGAAACGCAAAATGTTTTCATACCTTCTACGTGACATTGATTGGGGGTAAATGGGGGTAGAGCAGATGGGGCTACTGCTCCAGTAGGAGCGAATTGAGGGCTTCTTTATGATGCCCTCAGCATAGTAAGTGCCCAGAATTTCAGAAATTCTGGCACATCTAGCGGGGTCCATTGCTGCCTTGCCAAGTAGGAGTCTGACTTCGCAGCACAATGCTGATGGGCATACAGATTTGATTGGGCCACGATGTGGCCCAACAAATCATCCCCCATAAACACCTGCAAAAACTGTGTGGCGGTAAATCCTGCAACATCAATATTGATGCCAGGATTTGCCGTGAAAGGAGGGATATCTGGCCTCTGGCGATGAGGCACTACCCACTCCTCAGCTGGAGCTGTGCGTCTCCTGCTGGCAGGTGGTGACCCAGGATCTGCATCAGAAACATCACTAGATACATCAGCCAGCGTAGATAATGTATCTAGCGACGTCTCTGAGCAGTTAGCGGGGTCGAAATGAGGGTCTGAGTCTGACGCAGATGCCTCAGATTCTGACGCCAGGATGGCATATGCCTCCTCGGCGCTGTACACCCTCTCAGACATTATATATAATAGATTATAAAATTTTATAATTATTATATATATATATAAGCGGATTGTTGGTTCTTAGAAGAACCGTTGGGTTTCACAAGAAAATACAAATAAACACCTAAATCTCTCTAAATCCCTCTAAACCTGCCTCAATTCTTCTAAATCTCCCTAAAATCTCTCTAAATCTGCCTCAATTTTTCTAATCTCACTAAATCTCACTAAAAATCTCTAACCTGTCAAATCTGATCTCTCTCTCTCGCTCACCAAAACACAAGTGAGGAGAGGGAGGGAGAATCACAGAGGTCAGAGCCAATATTTACAAAATATTGGCCTGACCTGACAAATTAGAAATTTTATTTTGATTTTTTCTAACTTCTGATTGGATGTTGCTAGCCTGCCTCTCTGATGAGGCAGGCTAGGAACATCCCACTCAGCCCCAAGATGACCCTGCCTTAGAACCCTAACCCTACCCCTGACCCTGCCCTTAGAACCCTAACCCTAACCCTATCCCTACCCCTAACCCTACCCCTAACCCTACCCCTAACCCTACCCCTAACCCTAACCCTAACCCTAACCCTAACCCTACCCCTAACCCTACCCCTAACCCTAACCCTACCCCTAACCCTAACCCTACCCCTAACCCTACCCCTAACCCTAACCCTAACCCTACCCTACCCTACCCCTAACCCTAACCCTACCCCTAACCCTAACCTACCCCTAACCCTAACCCTAACCCTACCCCTAACCCTAACCTAACCCTACCCCTGTCAGTTTATTTTATTTATTTTTCTTTTACACTTTTTTTACACACTTTTTTTTACTTTTTTTACTTTTTTTTTCACTTTTTTTTTACTTTTTTTTTACTCTGCTGGGTGCCTTGATCCCTCGAGGCACCCAGCAGAGCACCTGATCACTGAAGTGATCGATTTTGTACTGAGTGCCACGATACCTCGTGGCACTCAGTACTTCCTGCCGCTACCGGAAGTGATCGCTCGGGGGGGAGCGATCAACGGACGGACCGGCGGCAGGTAAGTATATTACAAGGATGCCTCGATGTCGAGGCATCCTTGTAATATGCTCAGAGCAGCTGGAAGCGATCCGATCGCTTCCAGCGCTCTGTAGAAGTGCCGGGCACCTCTCCGGTGCAACCGGATGTAGATCGCTCCCGGGGAGCGATCACATGGTGCCCCGGCACTTCTAACGGCCATTGCACGGATGCCTGGACTCCCAGGCATCCTGCAATGGCGTTTGAGCTGCTGGAAGCGATCCGATCGCTTCCAGCAGCTCAAAAACGGCAGGACGTACCATGTACGTCAGCGGGTCTAAGAGAGACCCGCTGCAATGACGTACATGGTACGTCCGCGGTCGGGAAGGGGTTAAAAGTCCGATTTTTCTTTTTTTTCCTTTTTAACCCTTCGCTGCTGAGGCTTTTTCCCGCCCCTGTGCTGAGGTCATTTTTACCGGTTTTGCTCATCATGTTTAAACGTGTTTTTGAAGGCTTATTTTTAGTATATGACCCAGAAATATTATATATCGTTCTTTCCGTCAGACTCGGTAGATTCATAATATGTCATTATTATATGCATATGTTATGTCATGTCTGTATATTATAACAAAAAATGCAATAAAATATGTATTTTCAATAATTTACAATGTGTAAAGTGTTTTTTTTTCACATTTTAACATGTGAGCAATTGCGGTTATATTTTGTATGGGGTGCGCTTGTTAAAAAAATTAGAGATGGGATCTCGTTACATTTTGTTTTGGGGAAAATTACACTATTTTTAACAAACGCACCGCATACAAAAATCCTTAGTGCAGCATCATTGTTCACATTATAATTGAAATGGGAACAATATTGCTGCATTAACAAAACAAAAAAAAGAAAAAAAAAGTATTTTTTTTTTTTTTTATAACTTTTGTTTTAATTTTATTTTTATTTTTATTTTTCATTTTTTTTTTTTTTACAACATTTTTCACAGTAGTGTTTGGTATCGTTGGAACGGCCATGCTCTGGCCGACCAAACCATACCAAACATTAACCCCTAACTGCCACGGATCGGGAGATAGGGAGTTCATTGGAACTCCCTATCTCCACAGTTGGTGGCAGTTAGGGGTTAAGTCCAGGACTGGCGTCATCGTGCTACGCACGATGACGCCAGTCCTCAGGGGGAGTTCCCAGAGGCTTGGCCGACATCCAAGATGTCGGCCAGCTCCGGGAAAGGATCGCGAACCGGCGCTTTTCAGCGCCGATTTGCGGATCCAGCTCCCCAGGGGTTAATGCCAGGCACCATTTGGAAGGGCAGGCTGTGCCTTCCAAATGATGCCTGGGTTAACCCCCGCAGAGCGCCGATCGGGAGGGAGAGAGGTCCGAAGGACCTCCCCCCCTCCCTTTCAGGCGCCTCCTCCGCACATGCGGGGGGGTCGCCTGAATTAGGTGTCATCGCGCTGCCGCAATGACACCTAATACCGGCAGCTGCGGTTCCGGATGCGCGGCTGACATCGAGGATGTCAGCCCGCACCGGGGGGGGCCAGCGATCGGCCGGAACCCGGCCGAACGCTGACCCCAATGGGAGGACGCGCTCAGCGCGTCCTCCGCATACCAGCGGGAGGTGGTTAACCCTTTCACTGCTGAGGCATTTCCCGCCTTTGTGCTGAGGTCATTTTTACCGGTTTCGCTCATCATGTTTAACCGCGTTTTGAAGCCTTATTTTATTATATGACCCAGACATATTATATATCGTTATTTCCGGCAGACTCGGAAGATTCATAATATGTCATTATTATATGTATACGTTATGTTCTGTCTGTATATTATAACAAAATATGCAATAAAATTTGAATTTTCAAAAATTTACAACATGTAAAGTGTTTTTTTTCACATTTTAACATGCGATCGTTTGCGGTTATATTTTGTATGGGGTGCGTTTGTTAAAAAAATTAGAAATGGGGTCTCGTTATATTTTTTTTTGGGGAAAATTTCGCTATTTTTAACAAACGCTTCCCATACAAAAATCGTTAGTGCAGCATCATTGTTCACATTATAAATTAAATGGGAACAATATTTCTGCATTAACAAAACAAATAAAACTAAAAAACTTGTTTAGTTTTTTTATTATTATTTTTTTTATTTATTTATTATTTTATTTTTTATTTTTTTAAAAAAAAACTTTTTTCACGGTCATGTTTGATATCGTTGGAAAGGCCATGCTCTGGCCGATCCAACGATATCAAACATTAACCCCTAGCTGCCACAGATCGGGAGATAGGGGGTTCATTGGAACCCACTATCTCCACCATTGGTGGCAGCTAGGGGTTAACTCCAGGACTAGCGTCATCGTGCTATGCACGATGACGCCAGTACTCAGGGGGAGTTCCCGGAGCCTTGGCAGACATCCAAGATGTCGGCCAGCTCCAGGAAAGGATCACGAACCGGCGCTTTTCGGTGCCGATTCGTGATCCGGCCCCCATGGGGCTAATAGCAGGTACCATTTGGAAGGGCAGGCTGTGCCCTTCCAAACGGTGCCTGGCATTAAGCTCAGGACCCCCGCAATCGGGAGGGAGAGAGGTCCGAAGGACCTCCCCCCCTCCCTTTCAGGCACCTCCTCCGCACACGCGGGGGGTGGGGCGCCTGAAATAGATGTCACATCGCGCCGCCGCGATGACATCTATTGTGCCTGCGGCGGTCCTGGATTGACGGGCTGACATCCAAGATGTCAGCCCGCACCGGGGGGCACAGCGATCGGCCGGAATCCGGCCGATCACAGGCTGCTTCGGGAGGACGCGCTCAGCGCGTCTTCCGCAGCCAAAGCTTCCTGCGGCAGGACGCGCTGAGCGCGTCCTCCGCAGTGAAGTGGTTAAGTTTACTTATTTTTTCTGTAACAGCCCTTTTTATTATCATTCCCTGGACCTCCTGTGTAAATTTCAGACATTTTCGCTCAGTAGTTTCTTTGCAAACAGCATTTTATTTTCAAACATTCACACAAACTATTTTGCTAATTTATTCACTGCCTCGTCTGCGGTGTTGGCGGCTTCGCTGCTTGTGATCGGCTCCTGCTCGGGCTTTTTCCGTGGTTTTCGGCAGGTTAATCCAGTTGTTTTTACGTGTTTTCGGCATGCATTCGCTGGGTTTTGCGGTTCGTTTTCGTCGGGTTTGCGGCAGCTTTTCCCTGCAATTCGGGGACCCTGTGGTGCTTGCTGAATACACCGCAGGGTCACCGAAATGGGATCGGCAAAGCAAACCGAATTGAAGAGAACGAAAAGTCACCGAACGTGCGGTGACTTTTCGAATCTCTTTGAATAACCCTGAAAGAGTGCTTGGTAGTGAAGGGGTTATGCTTCTCGAATTGTTGACAGGTATGCATCAGGTGAGTATAACAGGTGCACTATAAGTATCTGAGTGATTTGCAGGGTTTTCCCTCCCAGCTGCACTCAGTGCCACGTTGTAGTTCACTGACACTGTTGTTATCCTCTCGACGGGAAGAACACCTTCCTGAACACCCAAGGTAATCTGAGACCTTTGCGCTGTCACTTCAACTTCACAGACAGGCTAGACAGGTTTTCATAAGTAATTTACTCAGAGTGTTGAAATGTAGCACACGTTTCCTTATTTATTATACCACAGGCTATTCTTTTTTCCGATTATTGTTTTGCAAAGTACTAGTGAAACCCGAGTTTATGTCTCACATTCTCCACTTCGGTCACGTTTACGTCTATTGTGCATGAAATCGCTAACGGCCATAAGCGCCCCAATTAGGCCATAATCACACCGAGTGACATATAGGTATAGAAGGAGTTATTGTAACTTGGTTTCTGCCTTTTAACTAAATTTTTAAACTTAAAAAGAGAGGATATTGTCTTCTTTCCTGGCCTTGCCTCCAGCAACATTCCCTAAAACACAAGTGTCCCTCCTTGGCCATTTGTAATGTCGACAGAAAGTAAGACATCACCTATCTCAGCGAGGAAACACAATTTCTCACCCCACATGGCATTTTCACCATCTTTTCCTGTCTAGTCCTGATTATCACAAGCTTTATCGGCCTGGTCTTGGCTGTCAAGCGTTGATCCCAGCGCACATTCCTTGGATGTTGCCCATCTACATCAAAGTTAGGCCTAGAACGCATTCACTCAAAGATGACCTTTCTGAAACTTTCTGCTGTCGAGAGTGTTTGTTCATGGTCTCTGTGTCCGCTGGAATTAACCCGAAACCGCTTTTAAACAAGGTTTCATTTTTCCCTGCTAAGTTCATATATTTTTTATTAATGTTATTCAATTCTCTGTGTATTCTTGCAACTACACAGCGTAACCAAGCCCCAGGAGGTCAGTGTATTCTTTGAAGCCGGAACCATCCCTTCTTGCGCCACCAGATTTAGCGTTGTAAGAAATGTTTAGAACATATGTCTTTCCCATTTTAATGTTTTATCAAAAAGAAGAAAAACAAACGAAAGCTAAACCCCTTGACCGAGGCTGCATTCTTTGGATATTGAATTGCAGCCACAATGTTCTGTTCAGTTAAGAGACAGGTGTGCAGAATAAAAGTAGACTCTGAATGTGGATTTCTGTAGCATCAGACACACAGGCACCCCATGTCGAGGAGGGTAAAAACCTTACGACATGAATAATTAAATGAAAAAGTTGAGTAACTAGGCAGACACCAAAATAAAATGGCTCGTCCAGAGGCAGCTCTAGATTTAGTGAGGCTTTAGGTAAAGCACAAGTGTGAGGCCCTAGTATTGTGCAAAAAATATAGATATTAGCTAAAACAAAAACTATAATTAATGAAGGCTCAGACAACTGTCCTAGAAGATTGGTGTGCAGTCAGGTCCAGAAATATTGGGACATCGACACAATTCTAACATCTTTGGCTCTATACACCACCACAATGGAATTGGAATGAAACAAACACAATGTGCTTTAACTGCAGACTGTCAGCTTTAATTTGAGGGTATGTACATCCAACTCAGGTGAACGGTGTAGGACTTACAGCAGTTTGCAGATGTGCCTCCCACTTGTTAAGGGACCAAAGGTAATGGGACAGAATAATAATCATAAATCAAACTTTCCCTTCTTAATACTTGGTTGCAAATCCTTTGCAGTCAATCACAGCCTGAAGTCTGGAACGCATAGACCTCACCAGACGCTGGGTTTCATCCCTGGTGATGCTCTGTCAGGCCGCTACCGCAACTGTCTTCAGTTCCTGCTTGTTCTTGGCATTTTCCCTTCATTTTTGTCTTCAGCAAGTGAAATGCATGCTCAATGGGATTCAGGTCAGGTGATTGACGTGGCCATTGCATAACATTCCACTTCTGTCCCTTCAAAAACTCTTTGGTTGCTTTTGCAGTATGCTTTGGGTCATTGTCCATCTGCACTGTGAAGCGCCGTCCAATGAGTTCTGCAGCATTTGGCTAAATGTGAGCAGATAATATTGCCCAAAACACTTCAGAATTCATCCTGCTGCTTTTGTCAGCAGTCACATCATCAATAAATACAAGAGAACCAGTTCCATTGGCAGCCATACATGCCCACGACATGACACTACCACCACCATGCTTCACTGATGAGGTGGTATGCTTAGGATCATGAGCAGTTCCTTTCCTTCTCCATACTCTTCTCTTCCCATCACTCTGGTACAAGTTGATCTTGGTCTCATCTGTCCATAGGATCTTGTTCCAGAACTGTGAAGGCTTTGTTAGGTGTTGTTTGGCAAACTCTAATCTGGCCTTCCTGTTTTTGAGGCTCACCAATGGTTTACATCTTGTGGTGAACCCTCTGTATTCACTCTGGTGAAGTCTTCTCTTGATTGTTGAGTTTGACACACATACACTTACCTCCTGGAGAGTGTTCTTGATTTGGCCAACTGTTGTGAAGGGTGTTTTCTTCACCAGGGAAAGAATTCTTCGGTCATCCACCACAGTTGTTTTCAGTGGTCTCCCAGGTCTTTTGGTGTTGCTGATCTCACCGGTGCGTTCCTTCTTTTTGATAATGTTCCAAACAGTTGTTTTGGCCACGTCTAATGTTCTTGCTATCTCTCTGATGGGTTTGTTTTGTTTCTTCTCCCTAATGATGGCTTGCTTCACTGATAGTGACAGCTCTTTGGATCTCATCTTGAGAGTTGATAGCAACAGTTTTCAAATGCAAATAGCACACTTGAAATTAACTCTGGGCCTTTTATCTGCACATTGTTATTGGGGTAATGAGGGAATATCACACACCTGGCCATGGAACAGCTGAGAAGCCAATTGTCCCATTACCTTTGGTCCCTTAACAAGTGGGAGGCACGTGTCCAAACTGCTGTAAGTCCTACACCGTTCATCTGAGTTGGATGTACATACCCTCAAATTAAAGCTGACAGTCTGCAGTTAAAGCACATTGTGTTTATTTCATTCCAACTCCATTGTGTTGGTGTATAGATCCAAAGATGTTAGAATTGTGTTGATGTCCCAATATTTCTGGACCTGACTGTATGTCAATATAGGACCGTATTTGTGTGGTATAACATTACTACCACGAAAATGTGTATATTGAAATGCCGCACATATACCATCATACGAGGCCCCTGTTTGAGTGAGGCCTTAGGCAGCCACCTATTTGGCCTAATTATAAAGCCGCCTCTGGCTCATCCTAACCATGGAGCTCATTCAGACAGTGACACACGTGTTTATAGTTCAAGTGACAACTTAATAAGATTTATCCCAAGAGCAAACTCATAAAACAAAACAAAACTATTCATTTGAAAGGAAACCTTACCATCGGACCAACTCTCATGGATGGTGGAAAAACAAAATGGCAGGCAGTTATCTTCTGAAACAGAAACAGCAATGTTTTGTCACCGAGGTATGTAAGATCTTGAGCTAACCAGAAAATATTGTTATCCCTCTTGGACAACCATTTGATACTCAATGATAATGTGTATCAGGAATGTATATAATTACATAATTTAGTAGTTAAACGATGTACAACAACAACAAGAGACAATGGTCACACTCATTCCCTATATTTGTAGGTGGCTTCCCCATATGTTAAGATGCAATTAGGTAGGGAATTCCCTATGAGGCTTGCCTTCACGTTATGGCAGGGGATCTTAACATATTTTGGACAAAAAATGGAACCAGCAACCTCCTTTTTTTGTATAAGGTAGGAATGGTTCTCTGGTATTTTGTTTATTGTTGTATTTTCATATAAAAGATGACGTCAGAACAAAGTAAAATTTCATTATTTGATGGTTCCATCTCATGAAGCACAATGTTAACACAACTTACATGGTCAACGGCAGAGTAAATATATTATGCATTTGTATTTCAAAGTGCTCCAAAAACAAGGTGAATCCAAAATCAAACTACTAAACAGGTACCATCCTCGTACAAAACAGCCTGACCTCACCATAAGTGAGGTGCGGAATTAGTGGCTCCTTACTATACATTAAGGGCTCCTTTACTTACTCAGAACCTGGTGCTAATTAATTTAAATAGAGAAGAAATCACGTCTGATCCTGCTTTGAAGTGAGTGGTGTATTCTGCCATGCCCACTGGCTGCATGGGTTGACATTGGTTCCATGGAGTCCTAGTCCTAAGAATTCCAGGAGCTGATACCAGTGACAGTGCATGGCCGAAGGTATCAACAAACAGCCCCCCTCTATTCTGGCTCAATCTACTAATACAGTTGCTCAGTCAGAATAGAGTTGGCTACAGGGAGCTGCTAAGGGTTATTGGCACACGCAATGCTAGAAGCAAAGTCAATTAACTTGCAGCGACACAATATAGAAGATATCCATGAGACCCACACCTCTGAGATCCAGGTTGTGATTGATGGGCCTAAGGCTAGAGGGGCCTTCCTCTGACAATTTAACAAGTTTTATCCCAAGAGCAAACTCATAAAACAAAAGAAAACTAAGACAATAAATGTCAAAATAATCCCTCTAACAGGTGTGGGTAAGTACTACAAATAACAACAATCAGTAGATAGGGGAGTCCTTTACTTTGAATTCCTGTCACAACGCCCAGGGCAACCATGTGAGGGTCAAGAGAGCGGAAATCTTCCACCACACCATGGCCATTTAAATTCACTTAAGTGGTCGTGGTGGTTTGATTGACCCTTTTATTACCTTGCGAAACTTCTAGGGCAGGGATTGCAAACTCTGACCTCCCAGATATTTATCGCCTACAATTCCCAGAATTCTTTGAATGCAATAAATAGACAGAGAATCATGGGAGTTGTAGTTCAGAAATATAAGGAGGGGCAGAGTTTGAGATCCTTCTTCCAGGATCTATTGACTAAGCATGGATGAGATCCTTGTACTAGGGTCTATTGACGAAGCATGAATGAGATCCTTGTTCTAGGGTCTGTTGACTAAGCATGGATGAGATCCTTGTTCTAGGGTCTATTGACTAAGCATGGATGAGATCCTTGTTCTAGGGTCTATTGGCTAAGCATGAATGAGATCCTTGTTCTAGGGTCTATTGACTAAGCATGGATGAGATCCCTGTTCTAGGGTCTGTTGACTAAGCATGGATGAGATCCTTGTTCTAGGGTCTATTGACTAAGCATGAATAAGATCCCTGTTCTAGGGTCTGTTCACTAAGCATGGATGAGATCCTTGTTCTGGGGTCTGTTGACTAAGCATGGATGAGAATAGATCCCTGTTCTAGGGTCTGTTGACTAAGCATGAATGTCTGTCTCCATGTTCAGCAGGTTTTATATATTTGGCTCAATTCCATTTGCACTTGACTCATTTTCCCTGTGGTACAGGTAATTCCAAATCTACCAAACTGTAACTGTGTGGGACTGAATGTGTATCAGACACCCATAAATTAAAATTTAGGAGAACAGCATTCAAAATGTGGCTAAACATGCTGACCAAAATTTGTTTTTGGTTTTTCAAGCTTAAATATCTTAAATATATGATGTTCTCCTGTTCCAGGCCAGTGAATGTTTATGGCCGACTAGTAAACATTTAGTTCTACGTGAGTTGCCTGCTTGGTAGTAGCCAACCTTCAGGAGAGAGCTGGCAAGGCAGTATACTTTCTGAACACATAATAACGTGTTAGTCAACTGTCCCTTTCTGACTGAGTAGTCGAACATTAGCCAAGCAAGTACATGTTAGACATAACAGTTGAGTTGCACTTAGTTGACTGAGTGTTGGAGAGCAATCAACTATCTTGCAATTTCTGTGTTGTGCAAACCAGAACGATTTTAATGGAGGATTAATTTAGAAACGAGAGCTTCTGGACTGAACTTGATATGGCTCAAAAACAACATCATAACGATACCAGCCACAGTGACATCTTTCATTTGCATTGATTTGTTTTCAGAGAGCAGACGTGTCTGACGAGAGGAAATATTTCCATGCTCTTCTAGTCAAAAGGTCCTGCAACAGATTGCACGGGTCAGCTGTCCAACAGAAAAACTGGGAAATTAAATATCCATTACTCATGTGTAAGTGTCGCATTGAAAGATTAAATGATTTGATCAGTAAAACCATATGTAGAAACTTTAATTTTTAGCAGGGGTTGGTGATAATAAATCTGTCAGGCAGGATGTATGGGCCTTTCGCTTTTAAATATGGAACCTATCGTTATCAGGGCCAGCAGGTTCATGGAGCAGGGGGAGCAGCGGCTCCAGGCGGCCCTTTGTCAGGGGTGGCAAAATGCCACCCTGTCAAGGGCCGCGGCAAAGATCACCTGGTATGGACATCCGGCATGGACAGGGCGCTCCAGCATTCCGCAAAGCCAAACTGGGCGTGCCACTCCTCTGGGTGGCACCCGCCCTCACACGAGCGGAGCAGTGCCCACCCTTTTGCACTAGCGGGCCAACACCTGCACCCTACACACGACTCAAGTGAGGTGAGGTGACTTTCAGCGGGCCAGGTCCAGCGCTTTTGAAGCCCTCCACAGGCTGGCCAGATCTGAAGTCAGGTCCAGAGCCAGGCCTTGACCAGGCCCGGAGCCAGACCTTGGCCAGGCCGCGGAGCCAGACCTCGGCCAGGCCCCAGTGACAGGCCTCAACCAGGCCCAGTGTATTTCCATAGCTTGGAATCATGGGAGGAGAGGTGGGAGACTGTGCAGAACAGGCCCAGATCAAGGCCTCGACCAGGCAGGCCCGGACCAAGGCCTCAACCAGGCCTGCAGCCAGCCCCGGTGACAGGCCTTGACCAGGCCCAGAGGAAGGCCTTGACCAGGCCCGGAGGAGGAGGAAGGCCTTGACCAGGCCCGAAGGAGGAGGAAGGCCTCGACCAGGCCCGGAGGAGTAGGAAGGCCTCGACCAGGCCCAGAGCAAGCCTCGACCAGGCCCTTAAGTGTGCTGGAGCTCGACCAGGCCCGACGGCGTCCAACAAGCCTTCCAGCGGTGTGGGTAAGTTTGTATGTATGTGTGACTGTGTGTGTGTGACTGTGTGTGACTGACTATGTGTGTGTGTGTGGGTGTGTGTGACTGTGTGTGTGTGTGACAATGGGCTGGGATATGTGGCACTCTTTGATAGTCATACACACAGCACATTATTGTGAGTTTTATTGCTATAGTGCTATGTGATACACTCATACACACTGCACATTACTGTGAGTTTTATTGCTATAGTGCTATGTGATACACGCATACACACTGCATATTACTGTGCATTTTATTGCTGTGGATTCTGTGATAAGCCTCATACACACCGCACATTACTTTGAGTTGTATTGATATGGAGCTCTGATACGCTCATACATGTCACGTGTTTTTTTTTGGGGAGGGGGCAGCATTTCATCTTTCACTCCAGGCAGCACAGTGACTTGGGCTGGCCCTGATCGTTATATATATATATATAACGCTATATATATAACATTCTGCAGAGTGTTTTAACTCTTTCACTACCAAAAAGTGTACACTCAGTTTTGCATCGCAATGTAATAACTACCTGCATTTTTTTGTTAATAAAGCAGACCCTGTATGAAACTGTGCAAGACAGTAGACGTCATCGAGAGTTTACAACCTTTCGTCCCAGCAATATTTCTGTAAATGATCAGCACGTAAATGAAATGTTTAAAATTAGAAAAATGTACATTATTTTAATATTTTGACTGTGGAATTGGAATAACAATCTCTCTGCAAAATTACCATTTTACCATAGATTTAATTGCTAACTACGCATCCTATGTTTTAAAATAAACTTTATGATAATATTTTTTCAACAACAAAAAGCGTTTGGTAGTGAAGGAGTTAATCACAGTAAACCTTGAAAGCACTCCCTAGTAATGTGGCCCCTTTCGGTTACACAATTTATATTAGTTAATATATTTCATAATTCAAAAAGTTAATAATTAATGATTATTTAATATATTAACTTAATCTTCCAGCTACAAATAGAGTTTCCCTGTAATGTCCATTGAGATAAGGACATAGCATCGATTCGATATTATAAACTAGCATACCGTGTCAGATGCCTTTTTCACCACAAAATTGCAATGATGTTTACTACCAGATCCCAACCGTGTATTAACCCCTTCGCTGCGGGTGACATGTGGGAAACATCCTCATTGACTCCCGCTCAGTGGCGTCGTAACGAGGGGGCGGGGGGTGCGGCCCGCACCAGGTGACACCCGCCTTTAGGGTGACACCGTCACCCTAAGGGCGGGTGTCTCACCCTCCACCGCGTATTCGCTCCCTGCGAGCGTCCGAAGCATGCAGCTTCGGCGCTCGCCTGGGGGAAACACGTCACCAGCCAATCGCGGCTGGTCACGTGGCTCGCCAGGCGAGCGCCCAAGCTGCGCGCCGCCGGACGCTCAGAGGGAGCGAACACGCGGCGGAGGTGAGCTGGGGCAAATCCATGAGCTGCTGGGGCAAATCCATGAGGTTCTGGGGCAAATCCATGAGATGCTGGGGCATATCCATGAGCTGCTGGGGCATATCCATGAGGTGCTGGGGCATATCCATGAGGTGCTGGGGCAAATCCATGAGGTGCTGGGGCATATCCATGAGGTGCTGGGGCATATCCATGAGCTGCTGGGGTATATCCATGAGCTGCTGGGGCAAATCCATGAGGTGCTGGGGCATATCCATGAGGTGCTGGGGCAAATCCATGAGGTGCTGGGGCATATCCATGAGGTGCTGGGGCAAATCCATGAGGTGCTGGGGCATATCCATGAGGTGCTGGGGCAAATCCATGACGTGCTGGGGCAAATCCATGAGGTGCTGGGGCAAATCCATGGGGTGCTGGGGCAGTATCCATGAGGTGCTGGGGCATTCCATGTGCTGGGGCATTATCCATGAGCTGGGGCATTATCCATGAGCTGGGGAAGTATCCATGAGCTGGGGCATATCCATGAGCTGCTGGGGCAGTATATCCATGAGCTGGGGCAGTATATCCTATATCCATGAGCTGCTGGGGCAGTATATCCTTGAGCTGGGGCAGTATATCCATGAGCTGGGGCAGTATCCATGAGCTGGGGCAAAATCCATGAGAGCAGCCGGGGCATTATCAATGGGAGCAGCTGGGGCATTATCGATGAGAGCAGCTGGGGCAGTATATCCATGAGCTGGGGCAGTATATCCATGAGCTGGGGCAGTATCCATGAGCTGGGGCAGTATATCCATGAGCTGGGGCAGTATCCATGAGCTGGGGCATATCCATGAGCTGGGGCATATCCATGAGCTGGGGCAAAATCCATGAGCTGGGGCAAAATCCATAAGAGGAGCTGGGGCAAAATCCATGAGAGCAGCTGGGGCATTATCAATGAGAGCAGCTGGGGCAGTATATGCATGAGAGCAGCTGGGGCAGTATATCCATGAGAGGAGCTGGGGCAGTATATCCATGAGAGGAGCTGGGGCAATATCCATGAGAGGAGCTGGGGCAGTATCCATGAGAGGAGCTGGGGCATATCCATGTGTGCTGGGGGCAGTATCCATGTGTGCTGGGGGCAGTATCCATGAGAGCTGGGGCAATATCCATTTGTGAGCTGGTCTGGGGCAATATATCCATGTGTGAGCTGGTCTGGGGCAATATATCCATGTGTGAGCTGAGGCGCAATATATCCATATGTGAGCTGGGGCAATATATATCCATGGGTGAGCTGCTGGGGGCAATATATAACTGTGAACTGGGGCAATATATCCATATGTGAGCTGGGGCAATATATATCCATGGGTGAGCTGCTGGGCGCAATATATCCAGAGCTGCTGGGGCAATATATCCAGAGCTGCTGGGGGCAATATATATCCATGTGTGCTTTCACTGCCTTCGAACAGGCAACGTACTTGCTGGCAGTTGACAAAAATTTGTGTGAGCATATGAGAGAGCTCCACAGCAATAAACCTCACAGTAATGTGCGCTGTGTGTATGAGCATTCAGTGTTATATGGGAGTACTGATTTAGGAGTAAGAGTAGTTAAAAAAAATCTGTAAAACTCGGGGGGGGGGGGGGTGACACCATAAGCTACCGCACCGGGTGACACCAACCCTAGTGACGCCACTGCTCCCGCTATATGCGGAGGAAGTTCCCCACACGTCATCCGCTAGCGGGAGCCCTGGGAGAGATACTCACCTCTCTCTATGGGGTCCCATGGCGTTCTGACTTCAGGGAAGTCAGACGCCGCTTTTAAAGGCCTCTCGATGTAAATGACGCCATTGCTCCATGCGCGATGACGTAATTTTCAGGGGACCCACCGGCAAAGCCTTAAGATCGCCTGGAAGGGTTGGGGAGATCGTTTCGGATCCCTCTCCCTCCCGATCGTGAGGTCCCTAGAAGGACAAGCCGGGCACCGCTTAAAGGGGGAGAGTCTCCCCTTTTAAGCGGTGCCTGGCATTAACCCCTGAGGCACCGGGCCGCGATCTGACGCCATTCGCCTAGCTCCATTGGGGGTCACCATCTTGGATGGCAGCTCCACCTCCGGGTCCCCCCTCGTCACCTGTCTTTGTATTATTTTGCATCAGACCTTTTTATTATTTTTTAAAAGACCTTTTTTGTTATTTGGATACATTTTTACTACATTTTTATTGATTTATGCTCCTATTAGGAAAAAAGAATCCTTTTCGCCGACGTCTGATAACTGCTTTGGCGACTCCATTTTCTCAATGAAATACGGTGAGCATTCAATGAATAGTGAATGCACCGTATATTCGGTGAAATGGAATCGCCGAAGTGAGCGAAAAAGCAATCTCGGTGCTTTCTGAACAGACCCCTAAGTCAAGTTTTCAGAAGACGCGATGCAAACCTAAAGGATTTCAGCTTTACCATTTGTGCATAAAGATGCACCAATGTTGTAGCATTGCTATAACCAGGGCTCAAAATTTCTCAAGTCCCAAGCTACTAACCAGGCCATAAGAGTTACCAGTTGTTCCACCTAACCCCTACCCAGCCCTTAACTCTGCCCCTAAACACACCCCCTTAAATTATCTTATGAAATTTCACTGTTAAAGGTTTTATTTAGAATAAAGTTACAAAAATACCATTAATACCCAGACATCAGACCCCAGATATAATGTATACCCAGTCATCAGAGCTCAGAGCTCATCAGAGATCAGATTAGACAGCTGATCCCGGCCACCGTGCAGCCTGGGGATAGGGGTCTACATGGTGGCACCGCCGGAATACGCAGCACAAGATAATTTATTGTGCTGCCCGTTTGTGCATTTCCACTTGCCCTCACTTACCTCACTTAATTTCCACTCACCAAATGCTAGTAGGCGAGTGGAAATTTTGCACCCTGCTCTAACCCATGTTCCGTGGCCAATAGACTCTTCAGCTTGGCCCACGAACACAATCAGATATGTAGTAAGAGTGTGGTATAGTAACTTCTCATGGAGACATTGAGTCAAATTCTGTGCTGATGTCGAGATATGCTTCCCCAGGCGAGCGGCGAACATCTGAACTCCTTGTTACCTGCATCCTCCATCTGCCCTCCCATATTCTGCCCCACACACGTCACCTATAGACCTCCAGGCAGAACTCCACCACGTTCATTTGTCTCAGGAGATCCTGGATATCCGGGCCCTGACTGGCCATTGGGCTTTTCGGCCGCGGGCCTTCCGGGCCAGTCAGCTGCTAACGAGCAGGT
This sequence comes from Leptobrachium leishanense, assembly GCA_009667805.1. Lineage (NCBI taxonomy): Eukaryota > Metazoa > Chordata > Amphibia > Anura > Megophryidae > Leptobrachium > Leptobrachium leishanense. The sequence continues at coordinate 46,371,841 of CM019064.1, forward strand.
CTTAACAGTTGCCAGGCTGCCTGGGGCAGCCTTCGCCCAGTGGGGACTCCAAGCTGGCAGCTGTCCGTCCATCCGGTGTGCCCAATCACATAATCAGAGGGAGACGGTCCTCCAGCCAGCCACCACTCTCACTTCTCTCAGGAGATCCCTGATACGCATCCATCAGATTCCACGACATCCCTTCTCCCAGCACAGATAAAAACTCTCAAAAGCTCCTCTTTCCAGCATGTAAATCACAACTATTATCTCCTGCCAAATGACTGACTCCTGTTATGTGCTGACTTTTCATCGGATACAGGAGGTGACCCCTGTGAAGTCCACAGCTCAAACTCCTAAAACAGTGTATGGGAGAAACAATAAAATTTATTATAAAAAGCTTCAAGTAAAAACAAGACAAAAAATACTGATTATAATCTGGATCATTGCCTAGAATTAGCTACATAGAAATAATCCCTAATGTTGGATTATGGAAGGGTCACTCTACTCGTCTCTAGACCACTTTATTGATTTATAGTGGTCAGCATCTCTTCTCTCCTTCCCCCCTCAGCTCCACGGATGTGGCAGAAAATGCTGGTTGAAGTGGTGGATTTTTGTCCAATTTCCCAGCAGCTGGTCACCAGATCTATCACAAGCGATGTCGGCATCCAGGGACCTTGCCCACGTCACCTCTGAGACCAATCAAGGTAGCAAGCATTCTCAGAGAGGCGCCTGATGCCTGTGCAAGCAGCCGCTACAGAACTTGTGTATGTAAAGTGCAAAAGTCCCATAGCTACGCGCTACTGCCGGTTCCTGCATTACGCAAACTGTGTAGGAGCACAGAGTAGGCCTCAGAAAAGCATCAAGGACTTCTAGCTTCGGCAGTCACTGAGCCAAAAAGAAGGACAGAGGGACAAGGTACAAAAGGTGAGTAAAATCAGCCAAAAACTGATTTTTTTTAAATATTGTCACTTTAACCCCTTAAGGACCAATGAGCTAACGTTTACATTTATTTATTTATTTATTAATAAAGTATTTTACCAGGAAGGATACATTGAGATTCCTCTCGTTTTCAAGTATGTCCTGGGTTTACATCATAAATGCATTGACTTTAAAGACCATTGGTCCTTAAGGCTGGGGTCAGACGAGCACACTGACTGCGCACAGTAACGGACGTACTTTTTAACTGATGAGATTGTGGTTACATTGTATCAGTTAGTTTTGACTGATGTTGAGAAAAAAAAGCTGTATGCAGTTTTCTCTACGTCCGTCTAGCTTTTTCACGTTGATGCCATTTTCGCGTCCGTTGCAACATGCGGGAAAAAGTGCGCACGTGCTTCGTGTTTTGTTCTCTATTGACGCCTTTGAAAAGCTACAACGGACAGCAAACAGTGCGGTCAGATGGACGCAAAAAGTGCACTCATCTGACGCGGGCCTTAGGGGTTAAAGAAAAATAAGCAGTGTCCTTCCTCATTAACTGAATTATTTATTCATTTTATTGCCGTTGTAATGCTTGTAAGAGTTTTCCATTGTATGGCCAGCAACATGTACCGGATTTTCAAAGTCGCCTTTGACTTCCAAAACGTTGAGCTCCATTGATGGTGAGTGAAAAATTTTAGCTGTTGATTTTATTTTTATTATTTTTTTCATTTGTAAAAAAACATTGTTAAACACACATATCCTGGAATGTTGCATTTGCATTGTCTCTGGTGCGTGCGTACTCACAAAAATGCAGAAGTAAGGCCATATAGCTAGACTATTGTCCTCGGTAATCTGAAGGCAGAACATGTATTTACTGTAAATAGAACTAAAAGGTGGGACTGTTCTTTTTCATGTGTGTGGCAGGAAATATTACCTCCGTGACAACTATTCATTTTTGTGCACTCTGCAACTTGACCCATTATTTTTTATTCATGTAACGAGATTTCTTTTATTTGGTGGAAAAATTGAAAACAAGACTATAAAGAGGTTTTTAAAGGGACACTACCACTAACATAAGCTGTAACTAGATAACTTGTGTATTACAAATAAAACCACCTTATAAAACACATGCTGCTGTTTTTTTCTTTGTTTGAAGTAATTACTTGTAAAAAGGAAAAATAAAGTTAGGTTTTTATCTCCTGTTTCCATTTTGTTGACTTTTCCCATGATGCAACATTTAGCAAAATCTAATGAGTTTTAATTAACAGCTGTGGCTTAGCTTCTACAAAAATTTACAGTCAATGGGGTGGAGGAGGGAATGTTTAGATAAGGCAGCAGGGGGTGTATTGTATTATGTAGGCTACTTGAGGTAAGAGATGGCAGCTGAAGGAGATTTGAAAGGGAGCTTAAAAGACATCTAACTGTTGATGTCATTTGAATACATCCCACACAATAAATGCTGTGAGTCAGATTCCATGACTACAGACCTATTCACGGCATTCGATGCTCATTGACACACAATGAGGAGCAAGTGATGTAACAATACTGTGGGGGGAGGGGGAGTTTACAACACAAAAGATCACACAATGGTTGCACGCAGTGACACATATAGAGAAAAATATTTTCTTAACTAGACACGAGAAAAACAAAGCGCATGTGAGATATCAGCAACATGAAATAAACACAATAAGGACATTTCATTTTTTGATGGTAGTGGCCCTTTAACCAAGTGACAAGTTGGTGGAGATCAGCAAGGGATGTACATATTCTTACTTCAGTGTTCCTTCTGCTCAAGGCCTCTATTCCAAGTGTGGCCATAGGTGTTTGCAAGTGGCTCTCTAAAAATTTGCTCCCCAAATCACAAATAGGCTTGTGCACCGATTTTTTTTTCGGTTCGATTCGGTTAGATTTTTCGGATTTTTAAACTTTTCGATTCGGCTCGTTTCGACCGATTTCTGTTTCGATTCGGTTCGGCTCGACTCGTTTTTCGTGTACATATTTTTTCGGAATATCGACCATTTTTCGTATTTTCGTGTCACTTTGCTCGTTTTTCGTATCGACTTTTCGTAAGTTCGGAAATTTTCGTTTTTCGGAATTGTACATGTTTTCGGAATATCGACCGTTTTTCGTATTTTCGTGTCACTTTGCGCGTTTTTGTATCGACTTTTCGTAATTTGGGAAATTTTCGTTTTTCGGAATTATACATGGTTTCGGAATATCGACCGTTTTCGTATTTTCGTGTCACTTTGCTCGTTTTTTGTATTGACTTTTCGTAACTTCGGAAATTTTCGCTATTTCGGAACGTCTGTTCTCCTTGTTTCAAAGCAATAAATTTCGATTTTACACATTTCAAGTCCATTCTAAAATTCCGAAAATATTTCGTTTTGGCTCGGAAAACTTTTCGGATCTGCCATTTTCGGATCTAAAAATTTTCGGAAATTCGGCCGCATCCGAAAACACGAATCGGGAAATTTCGTGAAAATTCCAAAATTCCGAAACCCGAAACGCACATCCCTAATCACAAACACTAATGGCACGTTTGCACTTGATACCTTCCGCTGTCTCATGACTTGCACCACACTTTTTCAACTCCTGTACTGTGCTTGAGCAAACGTAATGGAGCCTAAATAACAAGCTCACGTCGGACAGACTTCCTGGATTTTGAACAACTTTGCACTGGATGTACAAAGCGTATCAGCTTAGGAGAGCACTCAAAGGGGACACAAGAGAAAAACTGTGATTTTTTTTCTTTTTTTCACAAATGGAGGGATTACCCCCTCCTCTCACCCTTTCTTTAGACTAGAGTGTTCGTTTCGAGAAGGCACTTACCACACATACTACAAGTCTATATTCCAAAAACACAACAGGTTCCTTCAAAGTGCTCCCAAGTGTGACAGTTCACTTTTTTCGGTTTCATCACAATCTCTGTCTCTTCCAAGATTAACACTTACAGAAAGTGAAAAATGAAATTTAAGGAGTTATTCAGAGAGCTCTCGTTCCCTGCACTTCGGGGAATCAAATTTCCCCACCCTGCAGTGAATTCAGCATTTACCGCAGGGTCCCCGAAGTGCAGGGAATCGGCCGCTGAATGTCACTGCCAACCCGCCACAAACCCGCCGGTCACCGTCGCAAACTCGCCAACTTGCCAAACATCCACACCAAACCCGCTGGAGGGCCGCCAAATGCAGCTGCCGAGCCGCCAAGCCACCAAGCCCAGCACCGACCAGCGGCAGGAGAAAGCCGACGAGTCGACGGATGGGATTAAAAAAACAAACAAACCAACAATACGATTGAAAGTGTCAGAATTGAAACGCTGTTTCCAAAAAAACTACTGAATGAAAATGTCTGGAATTTACATATAAGGTCCAATGAATGATAATAAAAAGGGCTGTTACAGAAAAAAAACGCTTAAAAACAAAAAAAACAGAAAAAGATTTGCTGAAAATATCCCAAAAAATGAACCTAAGGCTAGGGTCAGACTAACGCAGTATCAACGTGCGTTTGGCAGCACTAAATCACGGCCGCGCTAGCAGCAAATTACGTCCAATGCCGGGCAGCATACGAAGAACGGCCGCAGAAAAGTGCGGCTGCGCAACGCAAGTGGCAAACAAACGCATTTTTTTGAGAACGTCAAACCGCTAGTACTGACATACAGAGTGCGCTGCGTCCGCATAGCGGCGTGTGTGCGTGATTAGGAGACGTCAGACGCTGCTAATGTCTGGCCAACATAACGCCCAGACACACAAAGTGTTTTATTGATGATCCGTACAAAATCACGGCTGAAAATGCTCATCATATGACCACTATCGCGTATTCCATGAAAAAATGCATCCATTCGTTCGAACGCACTTTTTCACGGACAATGTGAAAAATGCGTTAGTCTGACCCTAGCCTTAAAGATTCTAAAAATATCAATAAATCAAGAGACTTTTTACTGCAGATTAAAATAATAAATGGTTTATTAGATATTGAATAAAAAACATGAATATTTTTAACATTGAAGCCTATGGGATTCGCCTGAATAAACTTGCCGAATGAAAACACCGAACCGCAGGGCACTTCGACAACTTTTCTCTGCTGTTCGGTGTCTCTGAATAGATTAATCATTGCTTCTCTATGGGGATTTCACTGCCGTCGAACAGGCAAAATACAGGCTGGCAGTTCGCCAAAATTTGGCAAACTGCTTGCTCTCTGAATAGCCTTTGAAAACAGGTAGCATGAATTCAGCCCACGGGGCTAAAACTTTGGGGGCACTTTCTGCAACTCAAAAGCAAATGAAATTAGTTTGCAGTAAAATAATTTTATTAGCTTTTGGGCTGCAGATCAACATATTGAGATATCTCGATAACGAGGCACCAGATGGTGCCTTTGAAGCCCGAGATATTGCGATATCGGTAGTGAATGGGTTAAGCAGTGAATTTTTCTATGCAGCAATTTTATCTGCAGCCACAAGGTGGGGAGATTTCCCTAGGATACCTTTATTAATAACCATAACTCAGTAGAAAAGGGATATAGTTAACACTATTTCCCCATCTTTAATTAGGAAAATCCAGCAGCATCGACCAGTAAGTTGCATCAGTAAGGCCCGTATCAGACGAACGCAGTGATCACATCCGTGTTGCCGCACATTTTAACGTCCGTCGTAGCATAAATTTATGATCAATAGAGACCCACACACGAAGTACGTCAGCACAGAAGTGCGGACGCACAACGCACGTGGCACCAGACGCAAGTTAGGCAAGAACATAAAACCACTAGGACGGACACACAGAGTGCGCCACGTCCGCTTGCTTTGTGTGTGAGTGATGGAACGTAGTCAAACGGACTGCATTTTTGACGTCCAGCATTTTTGACGGACAAAATGTTTTTCATATCATGTATCAATTTTTTTCATTTTACATATTCATTTAATTTCCCATCTACATCAGTCAAACAAAACGTCAGTCAAATAAAACGGACCGTGTGGTGCCTACAGTATCATACGTCAGTTGTGCACAGACGCACAGTGTGCTCAGAATGCGTTCGTCTGACATTAGCCTTAGTCGTACCGTGCGCTGAGGTACGACTTGTGGTATTACGTGACACCCACGATTACTCATGAGCTCCTCTTATGATTTTTTATGTATCCGCACTTGCTAAAAGCATCTTGGGATCTTAAAATAATCGCATTGTTTATTGTCAGCATTCACTTTGAATCAACTCATTCTTGGCATATAAAGTGATGATGTCATATAAGCACAAATCACAGCTTTGTTTATATAGGTAGATACATTCGCTTATGTATTATTCTCAGTGAATAGGGGGTATTTGTTAAATTGTATATTCAGGGATTAATACTGCTGGGTTACATTGGTTTTGTTGTCTGTGTTTGCTTTTCTTTGTGTTTACACGTGCAAGCAATACATCATATGACAACAGAAACCGTAAAGTAATTTTATCTGTTGGCACCAGCAATTTACTACAGTGTCACCTTTTGTTCTCTTTTATTTCATATTGTATCTGTGACTTTCTGTCTCTCAGGGAAAGAGGTCATTAGCTGGTATCTGTGAGCAGGTGAATACAGAGACGGAAGTGAAAAAAAGAAAAAGAATCGGCTCTCCCATGGCCATAAAAACACTGGAAAAGATTTATAGCAAAGGGGGTCTGCAACCTTGGCTGCCCAGATGTTTTGGATCTACGTCTCCCATGATGCTCACTCAGTCACTCATCAGTTTGGCAGAGATTTCTGGAAAATGTAGTTCCAAACATCTGGAGGGTCAAGGTTACTGACCCCTGCTTTATAGTGTGGCGGATATGGTTCAGGACGGAACTTGACATTTCCTGCTATCACAGGGATTTTCTATTTATATTCATATTGAAAGCTGCACTTCGATTTGCGTATAGTGACTCTCATCTAAACTTTACCCCAAACTAGGTGCCCTGTACAGAAACAAATCCTGCCTGACCCCACGGTAAGAAAGCAGATTGTGCAACAAAGCCTTATGCCGGCTATGAATACGGAGATGTAGTGTATGCAGTTGCCCCGCAAACACACCTTCATAAACGTACTACATTGTATAACTCATTCTGCCACTTTGTGCTACAATGTAACTACATGACCCACCATTGTGACATGTTAAAAGAACTAAATTGGCCGTTGCTGGAATCTAGACGCAATCTTCACCTTTCCAACCTGGTGTTTAAGAGCTTTTCTGGGAAGCTACCACCCTACCTGAATAGGCTGCTTCCCTCAGCAGCTCCCTCATCCTATAACCTCCGATCCAGGACCAGCACATTACTTGCAATACCACAATACAAAAAGAAATTGGCTCGATCCTCATTTTCCTAGAGAGCACCGCAATTATGGAATAACCTCCCAGACGCCATCAAATCTTCCCCCAGTCTAAAGTCACTCAAGAGATCTCTATTAACCCTTTCGCTGCTGAGGCTTTTCACACCTCTGTGCTGAGGTCATTTTTACCGGTTTTGCTCATCATGTTTAAACGTGTTTCGAAGGCTTGTTTTAGTATATGACCCAGACATATTATATATCGTTCTTTCCGTCAGACTCGGTAGATTCATAATATGTCATTATTATATGTATATGTTATGTCATGTCTGTATATTATAACAAAAAATGCAATAAAATATGTATTTTCAATAATTTACAACATGTAAAGTGTTTTTTTTCACATTTTAACATGCGAGCAATTGCGGTTATATTTTGTATGGGGTGCGCTTGTTAAAAAAATTAGAGATGGGGTCTCGTTACATTTTTTTTTGGGGAAAATTACACAATTTTTAACAAACGCACCGCATACAAAAATCGTTAGTGCAGCATCATTGTTCACATTATAATTGAAATGGGAACAATATTGCTGCATTAACGAACCAAAAAAAAGAAAAAAAAATGTTTATTTTCTTTTATAATTTTTTTTTAAATATATTTTTATTTTTATTTTTAATTTTAATTTTTTTTAAAAACTTTTTCACTGTAGTGTTTGGTATCGTTGGAACGGCCATGCTCTGGCCGATCCAACCATACCAAACTTTAACCCCTAGCTGCCACGGATCGGGAGATAGGGAGTTCATTGGAACTCCCTATCTCCACCATTGGTGGCAGTTAGGGGTTAACTCTAGGACTGGCGTCATCGTGCTATGCACGATGACGCCAGTCCTCAGGGGGAGTTCCCGGAGGCTTGGCCGACATCCAAGATGTCGGCCAGCTCCGGGAAAGGATCACGAACCGGCGCTTTTCAGCGCCGATTCGCGATCCAGCTCCCCAGGGGTTAATGCCAGGCACCATTTGGAAGGGCAGGCTGTGCCCTTCCAAATGGTGCCTGGGTTAACCCCCGCAACGCCGCCGATCGGGAGGGAGAGAGGTCCGAAGGACCTCCCCCCCTCCCTTTCAGGCGCCTCCTCCGCACATGCGGGGGGGGGGGGGGCCTGAATTAGGTGTCATCGCGCTGCCGCGATGACACCTAATTTCATCGGCGGCGGTTCCGGATGCTGGGCTGACATCGAGGATGTCAGCCCGCACCGGAGGGGCCAGCGATCGGCCGGAACCCGGCCGAACGCTGACCCCAAAGGGAGGACGCGCTCAACGCGTCCTCCGCACAGCGGGAGCCATGTGGAGGACGCGCTGAGCGCGTCCTCCACATGGAAGTGGTTAACATACCTCAATACAGAATGCACCTGTAAACATGTAACATAGTGAATATATTTCCTACATATTTATTTTCTGTATTATCTGTATATTTGGGTTGTTTTTAATATCTTGCATTTACTTACTTTATATTTCTGTAATGACTATCTAACAATTCGATGTTCTTGGACCCAGGACATACTCAAAAATGAGAGAAATCGCAATGTATCCTTCCTGGTAAAATACTTTATAAATAAATAAATACCAAGGTGGTCGTATCTCACTGACTGGATCATCGACTCACTAATCCTTAGCTATGTCCCACTATCTGAAAGACCCCTCCCAGCTTACTGACATTATTGCACTGGCATGTAATGACATCATTTTCAGCCCCCCCCGACAGAGGGCACTATCATGTCCCCTGACCTAAAACGGGTACTCTAAGGGTAACCACTTGCACTTGCAGATTTCCCCATAGCATCCACGTTTTGCAACTAGATTAAGAGGCAGGCGCTGAATCCATCAGCCTGCCCCGTAAGGGCCGTTAACCCTCCAGGATACTCACCTCCTGGAGTCCATAGGACTCCATGGAGGGTTGTACTGCAGGCACTGGTGTAACTACCAGGGTCGCAGAGGTTGCACTTGCAACTGGGCCCTGGCATACCACCACTGGAGGGGGGGCCTAGGCAGTGGTGGATTGTTAACCTTTTAAGGACCTAGGTCTTTAAAGTCAATGCATTTATGATGGAACAGTTCTGTCATTTGTCCTTAAGGGTTAATTAGGCAGCAGAGGCCTTGTTATCTATTGTCTGGCTATCCATCCTGAGTCTGACACTTCCTGGTGTCTCATTGCAGGGTTTGGTCAGCTTATTAACCTATTCAGTTAAATGGGGAGAGAGTTTTGCATTCTTACTAAAAACATTTTGTTAAAACTCCATAAAAGAAAAACTTCATTAAAAAAGGGTTATGAAAGAAGGGGGAGAGGGCTATTAAACTAGATCTTAATTAATACTACACCACATAACAGTTACAGTTACAAGCATTTCTAAAGCGCCAACAAAGTCCTTAGCGCTGTACAATGGGAGAGACAGGATAACAAATATACATACATGTTACACACACTGAACAGATGGAGGAAGGACCCTGCTCAAGAGCTTACAATCTAAGAGGAGAGGGGTGACACACTACATGAGGTAACATAACACAAGAGAAATCGATATGAGGACCCATAACCGTTCTTTAAAAATACTTCCAAATTGTATGGCCATTTTAAGAGTGCTAAAAATACCTGTATACATGTTTCCTGCACTATCCAAATGTTGCAGGTTTCAAAACCTAATAATACTTTAACCTGTCGCCTAGTATCCCTTTTATATTAATATTGCCATAGCTAATAGATATATAATAGTGATACTAGGCGATAGTGCAGGAGACCTGTATACAGGTATTTTTGCAAAATGTTTTTAGTAAAAATGCAAAATTCTCTCGGGGGGGGCCTTCATGGATTCTTGCACAGGGGCCCTGAGGTTTCTAGTTACACCTCTGGCTGCCGGGTCACGTGACCTGCAAGATCTCACCTCACGACATCGTGAAGGACCAGGAAGTGTTCGCGGAGGGAGACCAGGGACTATTTTCCCCAGACTCTCGCTGCTCACAGCGGCCAGATGCAGCGGATCAGGCCACCATTCTCGCCTCGGGATGAGAGGTGAGTATCTGACTTTTTTTGGGGGGGTTCCAGTTGGTGCTGATTCTGCAGAAGCAAATCAGTGCACCAGCTTGGAGCTGTGACTAACTTTTCAGTTAACCGCAGTGGGGCGTTAATTAGCGTTAGCACTTTGCAAATTACTCGTTGCGCTCCCCATGTTAAGTATAGGGAGTGCAAAGTATAGTAAGTCCTCCCTAGAAAGGGCTATTTCTATGTTTCTATGTGAGCACTAGCGTTAAGTAGGTGATATAGCCCAGAGCCGAGAGAGTTTCTGAAGGGGAGGGGGTCCTTTGGACCCCTCTCTCACCCAATCAGTAAGGGCCACAAAAATAGAAGAGGCATCGCTGGAAAGGTCCCAGTCTCACCTTTCCAGCGATGCGTCTCTTAACCCCTTAGGTACCTGTCACATGATCTGGCACCAATTGGATCTGGCACCAATGTTGAATTTCAGGCCACTCTCTGGGGCCTCCACCCACTGATGTCATCACACATTTAAATACGTAAAGGGAATCCACAAGGTAGAGGAAGGGAGTATATTTAAAAGGAAACAAAGTAGCAAAACAAGAGGACATAGTCTTAGGTTAGAGGGGCAAAGGTTTGAAAGTAACATCAGGAAGCATTATTTTACAGAAAGAGTGGTGGATACATGGAACAGCCTTCCAGTTGAAGTGGTAGAGGCCAAAACAGTGATTGAATTTAAGCAGGCCTGGGATAGGCATAAGGCTATCCTAAACAAAAGATAAATCCAGGTAAAGTATCCATGTATTTGGGCAGACTAGATGGGCCGAAAGGTTCTTATCTGCCGACATTTTCTATGTTTCTATGTATAGCTTGGAAAAAAGATGAGACAGAGGAGATATGATAGAAACATTTAAACCACTAGCTGGCCAGGGATTTTCCTTTGAAAATTCCTATGGTGGAGATAGGGGGAGTCTTTTGGACTCCTGTATCTCCCGATTGGTGGCACCTAGAGGGTCATGCTTGGTGACGTTGGAAAGGCCAGAGCATGGCCAGATTATGGGTAAACATTAAATAAATACAAAATAATCATATACAGTAAATAGAAATAAAAATGTCTTTGTTTTCCTTTTTTTATTTGTTAATGTAGCACTATTGTTCACTTTTTTTATTATAATGTGAACAATGATGCTGCACTAACTCATCTTCTCATTTCCCACACTGAAATTTTTTTTTTTTCAGTTTTAGCTAAAATCACGTATTCTCTCAGAAAAATGAAGTAACAGGTCCCATTTCAATTTTTTTTTATCAAGAGTGCCCCACAGAATATATAACTACAAAGACTTGGATGATAAAATGTTAAACTAGATTTTACACGCTGTAGATAAATGGAAATTCGCATTATTTTTAGATTTGTTTGTTATAGCATTCTGGCCGGACATGAAAAATACATTTAATAATGATATATTATGAATCTGCTGAGTCTGCCGAATAAAAGGATATATAATTTGTCTGGGTCGTATAATAAAACATGACTTCAAATCGCATCTAAACATGATGAGCACAAAACGGTCAAAATGATCTCAGAGTCAGCACACAGAGGTGAAATGGCTCAGCAGTGAAGGAGTTAAAGAAAGCATTGTAATCATTTCATGCTGAAGTACATATCTGTGTAAATTGTGATAGATTTATCACTTGACCATAAGGTTCACATTGGAAATAAAGGTAAAAAGAACTCTCTTATCTCTTTCACTCAAGCCAATCCCTGCGGTTGATAAGAGATAGCTTAATATAACATAGACCTTTAGCCTGCGTTTATATTTACCACCTTCACACCGCCTAGTAAATATAATAAAATCAGCAGGGCACAGCCGCACATCCCAGAAAAGTCAACAACCAGTGAAAACAGGGGTCAGAAAACATTGGAGTTGGGGGCTTCTTGGTTGAAATATGAAAATTAAAAGAACACTCTAATAAAAAAATCCCCCCTGTCTTTTTACATTAATTTATCCCTATTACCTTAATAAATAGGTAGGGATTTCTTTTTTTTTTTTAACTGTAATACTTACCCTAAGGCCCTGTTCACACTGTGCGATTTATCGCGCGGATTTTGCCGCGACGTCGCAGCAAAATCCGCGCGACGACGCGCTGTGTAGTTTCTCCAAGACTCTATCACCCTGTATTCACAGACACCCACATCTCAACTGATCCCCTGCATACTTTTGCTGGTAAGACTCTATCACCCAGTATCCACAGACACCCACATCTCAACTGATCCCCTGCATACTTTTGCTGGTAGGACCCCCATCACCCAGTATTTGCAGGCACCCATATTGTAACGTTACCTTGGTCTCTTTTTTTTATTTATTTTTGTCTTTCTCCACCATTTGCTTTGCTAATTAGCATGTGAATCTCCTGCCCTATTGACACAGCCCATCCAGCATCAGGTGTTTACCTTTTAACTGCCTGAATGCAATCAGTCTGCCCTATATAACAGCTAAGAGTGGCTCCATTGTCATCCCCAAGTGGCATCCTAAGTGTACGTTTAGAGTTGATTTCCTGGAGTTGAAGGAACTGCAAGGCACACTTTTTACTCTGGGTAAACACAAATCTATATTATGCTTTCTCTCACGCTTCTGCTCTTTACTTCTACCTTTCTCCTTAAATGGAACTTCTGCCCCTCTACCACCGACCCCTACACTATCTGCATCTCTCCCTCCCTCCTCTCGTGCCACATGATGGCCTCGCATGAGCTACTTTGTTTCCTCAGAACATGGTCTCCCTCTAACTCTCGTGCTGCCAATCACTCCCACTCCCACAAATCCTATTCCACCTTCTCTTTCTCACCCTCCTGCTGTTACTCTATTCAGGTGACATATCCCCTAACCCTGGCCCCACAACACATCCAATACTTCCCTCTCATCCTATCTCCATCGCACATAAATCACCTCCCTGCAAACCCAGCAACCTCATTCCCATAATCCCTCAGCGCCTGTCCTCTTTCTCATGCGCCCTCTGTAACGCTCGCTCTGTGTGCAACAAACTCACAGCCATCCATGACATCTTCCTTTCAAACTCCTTCAACCTCCTAGCTTTAACTGAAACCTGGCTAACTCCCTCTGACACGGCCTCCGTTGCTGCTCTCTCACATGGTGGTCTACACTTGAGCCATACCCCCAGACTGGGTGAGAGAAATGGTGGCGGGGTCGGAATCCTGCTCTCTCCCACCTGCACCTACCAGCATCTCCCTCCACCCCCATCCCTCTCCTTCTCCTCCTTCGAGACACACTGCATCCGCCTGTTCTCTCCTGTGGCCCTCAGGGTGGCAGTCATCTACCGCCCACCGGGACTAACCTCCCAGTTCTTTGACCACTTTGCTACCTGGCTTTCTCACTTCCTGTCTTCTAATCTTCCATGCCTAATTCTCGGGGACTTCAACATTCCCATTGATGATCCTTCCGCCCCTGCTGCCTCCAAACTTCTTTCACTCACGTCCTCCCTTGGACTCACACAATCCTCCCTCCTCCCTACCCACCGCGATGGTCACGCTATTGACCTTGTCTTTTCCAACCTCTGCTCCATTTCTGAGTTCAACTGTCGCCCTTTTCCCATCTCTGACCACCACCTTCTCTCTTTCCACCTATCTGGACTTCCTAAACACCCTGCTCCCCCACCCCGCACACGCACTCGCAGAAATCTACATGCTGTGGACCCCCATCAATTCTCCAACCTACTTCACCACCTCCCTCACACCTCATCCTTCACCTGCCCTGATGCTGCCACTAATCACTACAACACTACGCTTATCTCTGCTCTAGACACTCTTGCTCCTCTTCGACTCTGTAAGGCCCCATGTCGCCAGCTTCAGCCCTGGCACACCCTCCAGACTCGCTACCTACAAAGATGCTCCTGCACTGCAGAGCGTGCCTGGAGGAAATCCCGCTCTGAAGCTGATTTTGTTCACTTCAAGTTTATTCTCCGGTCATACACCTCTGCCTCCACTTGGCAAACAATCCTTCTTCTCATCTCTTATATCTACGCTGTCCTCCAACCCTAAACGGCTCTGGTCCACCTTCAACACCCTCCTCTGCCCACCTGCACCTCCCCCCACAGCTGCCTTCAGCGCTCAAGACCTGGCAGACTACTTCCTCAGTAAAACATTAACTATCAGAAGCAACATCCCAACACAAGATAGTTATCTGCCACCTCCACTCCCACAGGTCCCCTCTGCCACCCTCGGCCGCTTCCTCCCAGCCACTGAGGAGGAAGTCAATTCCTTATTGTCCTCCTCACATCTCACCACGTGCTCCGCTCGACCCCATTCCCTCAACATCTAATTCCTCCCCTCTCCTCCTCCCTCACCCCTGCTCTCACACACATCTTCAACCTATCTCTCTCCACTGGCTCCTTTCCATCCGCCTTCAAACACGCGCTAGTTACCCCTTTACTAAAGAAACCATCCCTCGATCCCAACTCTCCATCCAACTACCGCCCTGTATCCCTGCTTCCCTTCACATCAAAGCTCTTAGAAAAACTAGTCTTCAACCGCCTCTCCCTCTTCCTGTCCTCCAATTCCCTACTTGACCCCCTGCAATCTGGCTTCCGTCCCCTACACTCAACTAAAACTGCCCTCACTAAAGTCACCAACAACCTCCTAACTGCTAAAAAACACGGCCACAATTCTATTCTCATCCTGCTTGACCTCTCGGCTGCTTTTGACACTGGTGACCACCCCCTCCTTCTACAGACCCTCAACTCTCTGGGTCTCGGTGACACTGCACTTGCTTGGGTTGACTCCTATTTATCCAACAGGTCCTTCTGTGTGTCCTTTGCTGGTAACTCCTCCTCTTCATTGCCTCTATCTGTTGGTGTACCTCAAGGCTCTGTCCTTGGTCCTCTGATCTTTTCCATCTACACCTCCTCCCTGGGCAAAATCATCAACAGCTTTGGCTTTAATTACCACCTCTACGCTGATGACACTTCCTCTCTACCCCTGATCTCTCTCCCCCTGTCCTTTCAAAAGTCAGTGACTGTTTATCTGGCATCTCCTCCTGGATGGCCTCCCACCACCTAAAGATCAACATGTCAAAGACTGAACTCCTTCTTATTCCTCCCTCCAATGCCTCCCCACCTCCTGACTTCTCTATCACGGTGGAGGGTTCACGGTGGAGGGTATCACCATCTCCCCATCAAACCAAGTTCGCAGTCTTGGAGTTACACTTGACTCTGCTCTTTCCTTCATCCCCCACATCAAGTCTCTTTCCTCCTCCTGCCGCTACCAACTGCGTAATATTTCCATAATTCGGCCATTTCTTACCGCTGTCACCACAAAAACAACTCATACACGCCCTGGTAATCTCCCGACTCGACTATTGCAATAATCTCTTATCTGGCCTCCCTCTTGTCCGCCTCTCCCCCCTACAATCCATCCTGAACGCTTCCGCCAGGCTAATTCACCTCACCCGCCGCTCTGTCTCTGCCGCTCCCCTCTGCGAGTCCCTTCACTGGCTCCCTATCCACTGCAGAATTAAGTTCAAAATCCTTATCCTTACCTACAAAACCCTCACTAACTCAGCTCCCCACTACCTGTCCTCACTAATCACCAAATACACCCCAGCCCGCTCCCTAAGGTCAAACAGTGACCTGCGCCTAGCTTCTCCCCGCATCACCTCTTCCCATGATAGACTGCAGGATTTCTCACGCGCAGCCCCCACTCTCTGGAACGCTCTCCCTCGTACTGTCAGACTTTCCCCTAACTTCTCTACCTTCAAACGCTCCCTTAAAACGTTCCTATTTAGGGAAGCCTACCACCCAACTCACTGACGCAACCATCAATCACTCTCCCCTTACAGTCCTCTCCTCCTGTTTCCAACCCCAACCCTCCCAGATTGTGAGTTCCTACGGGAATAGGGCCCTCATCTCCTCCTGTACTGTTTGTCAAATGTTGTTCAATGTATTGTAACCCTGTCTATACTGTGCGTATTGTACAGCGCTGCGGAATATGCTGGCGCTTTATAAATAAAGAATAATAATAAAAAAAATGCATTTCAATGGAGCTGTTCACATCTTGCGACGCTATGTCGCGCGACGTCGCATGTCGCGCGTCGCCGAAGCATGTCGCAGGTACATGACCCTGTTTTGTGTTTTGTGCGACATCACTGTTTTGTGCGATTTTTGCAAAACACCACCAATACAAATCGCAAAATCGCAGATAGCAAATTGCAAAAAAAGGGTCAAAAAGGGTCATGTACCTGCGGCATGCTTCTGCGACGCGCGACATGTGACGTCGTGCAACATCGCGCGGCAAGATGTGAACCGCTCCACTGAAATGCATTGGAGAAGCTACAAAGCACTACGTCGCGCTGATTTTGCTGCGATGTCGCGGCAAAATCCGCGCGATAAATAGCACAGTGTGAATGGGGCCTTAAATCCACTTCTTTCCAACGGCGTTTTTTTTTTTTATACTCACCTCCCTCCTCTTCCGCTCCCATCCTTGTTGGTTTCACTTGGCTAATCGGCAGGCTTCCTCCCGGCTCCATCTGCTGAGGATTAGTGTTGCGCGCAAGAGGATGCGCGCAACACTAATCCGAGCCACAGGCTATGCTGGCGGCTCGCTGCCGCCAGCTACTGCGGCAAGTTGGAGACGTCATCGCGCTTTCATCGCAATGACGTCTCCTACTCGGCAAAAGTCGGCACAAGCAGGAAATATGAATCCCGCTCTGCTGACTGACAGCTGGGAGGGCGGAGTAAAGTCCTCCGCGTCTCTCAGCTGTTTTCAACTTTTTCAGCTGATCGGCTGAGCGGAGGGAGGGGGGACAGGCAGGGGAATACTCAGGGCATCATGACCACCTAAAAAAGCTTAGGTGGTCATGTTGCCTAGAGTATCCCTTATTAACTCCAACATAGTTACCTTTTACCCACTTTGTTGACACTAGCTATGGATTATTTTCATCATATGCAGCACCTTCCTCTTTGATACATTAAAATAAGGTTACATCATGGCTGCCAAATATCAATGGCGAATGCACGCATCAATTTCCTGAGATGTCTACAAAGAATTAGGGAGCTGTATGTCAGCTAAAAATATTTTTCTTTCCTCACTATCATTTTCTTTCCCTTGTTTATATGTTTGGGGTTTTTGACACATTGTAATTTCATTGAGCCCTATTACAATCTTCGCGCATACGTTTGCGCCGGCGCAAAAACACATTAACGCGAGGGGCAAAACCCTTTGCGCTGAACGTCGTATTACAATGTCAGTGCAACAAATGCGCGTATACATCTACCGCGGGAGAACCTGCACGAACGCTGCGCGAGCTTACTGTACGTCGCGCGTCCTATACTTAACATTGTGAGCGCAAATGCGTTTGTGCGCTGGTACGCGGATGGTATTACAATCTATGTGCAATTTTTAACGCCCAGTCTTTGCGCGCATAATTTTAGCAACTCCTAAAAGCTGGTGTTAATGGCAAATTCGATCAACCTGGCCGAAACCAAATATACCAGCCCAAAAAAAATACGCAGCAAAGTATAGTTACACATTCTACACATACCCAAACCAATAAAATTGAGAAGTTGTGCGTGCTTTTATTATTGATACAGCATATATGCGCAGATTGACTTTGACAGGCGCAAAAACTTAACGTGAGACAGTTGTGGTTCTTAATTCTGATTGGCTGAAAAAATTTGTCCCCAAATTAGGCTTCATTTAAACGTTCCCTAAAGACCCTTTTGTTTAGGGAAGCTGACCACCTGACTCTGTAACAAGATATCTGACCGACCCAAAAACAGTCCTCACCTCTCCCTGCTTTAACTCATCACTGCAGTCCTCCCTCATGTTTCTCACCCCCTCCCCATCTAGATTTTAAGTTCCCATGGGAATAGGGCCCTCATGTCCTCCTGTATCTGCTGGCAGGTATACTGACCCGTCTACTGTATGTATTGTTGAATTGTCCTGTCTTTACCCATTGCACCTTGTACAGCGCCGCAGAATGTGTTGGCACTTAATAAATATTAATACTATCATTTGGATCCTCTTTTACTCGTGGTTAGATATTGTCTACAGGTTAAGCACCCTTTATCCAGAATTCTAAGATCCAGAAGACTTCAAAAATTCAGAATGTTCAGAGCCATCCAGAGTTTTGAAATTCCTGATTAGTGGTGGTGATCCGGAAAAGTGCTGCTGCTCAAGAACCTGCCTCCAGAGTGACGCAGGAGACTGGAGCACATGCTGGGAGCCTCTGGGTATCTCCAGCATTTGACATGCTGCCTGGAGTGACGCTGACTCTGTGCATTATGTCTACAGAGTAACTCTGCACAGCGCTCCCAGCATTTGTACACGCTGATGGCTGCAAAAGAAACGGGACTGAGGTTCAGTCACCGTGATCTCCATCCTCTCAGACATCAGATTCTCCCAGATTCTGAAATCCAGAATAATTCAGTATTCACTGTTTGTTGGGTGGAACAGAAGAGTTGACCGTTGCGATTTTGAAACTATGCAATAAAAGTAAAGTTTGATTTGTAACATTGCCATGATGCCGTTACATAGGGGGTTAACTACCAGGGTTGCAGTGAGTGCCACTGCACCCAGGCCCCTGGTTCAGGTGACCCACAATCAAGGCCTTGTCTGGGCTACTTGCCGGCTGGAGCCACAGCTAGGCTCAGCCCCCTCCCTGCAAAAAGAGCTAGAAAAGGTAACAAGTATACAGTCAGGTCCAGAAATATTGGGACATCAACACAATTCTAACATCTTTGGCTCTATACACCATCCACAATGGAGTTGGAATGAAACAAACACAATGTGCTTTAACTGCAGACTGTCAGCTTTAATTTGAGGATATGTACATCCAACTCAGGTGAACGGTGTAGGACTTACAGCAGTTTGCAGATGTGCCTCCCACTTGTTAAGGGACCAAAGGTAATGGGACAGAATAATAATCATATATCAAACTTTCCCTTCTTAATACTGGTTGCAAATCTTTTGCAGTCAATCACAGCCTGAAGTCTGGAACGCATAGACATCACCAGACGCTGGGTTTCATCCCTGGTGATGCTCTGCCAGGCCTCTACTGCAACTGTCTTCAGTTCCTGCTTGTTCTTGGGGCATTTTCCCTTCAGTTTTGTCTTCAGAAAGTGAAATGCATGCTCAATGGGATTCAGGTCAGGTGATTGACTTGGCCATTGCATAACATTTCACTTCTGTCCCTTCAAAATCTCTTTGGTTGCTTTTGCAGTATGCTTTGGGTCATTGTCCATCTGCACTGTGAAGTTCCATTGGCAGCCATACATGCCCACGCCATGACACTACCACCACCATGCTTCACTGATGAGGTGGTATGCTTAGGATCATGAGCAGTTCCTTTCCTTCTCCATACTCTTCTCTTACCATCACTCTGGTACAAGTTGATCTTGGTCTCATCTGTCCATAGGATCTTGTTCCAGAACTGTGAAGGCTTTGTTAGGTGTTGTTTGGCAAACTCTAATCTGGCCTTTCTGTTTTTGAGGCTCACCAATGGTTTACATCTTGTGGTGAACCCTCTGTATTCACTCTGATGAAGTCTTATCTTGATTGTTGACTTTGACACACATACACCTACCTCCTGGAGAGTGTTCTTGATCTGGCCAACTGTTTGATCTGGCCAACCAGGGAAAGAATTCCTCAGTCATCCACCACAGTTGTTTTCCGTGGTCTCCCGGGTCTTTTGGTGTTGCTGAGCTCACCGGTTCATTCCTTCTTTTTGAGAATGTTCCAAACAGTTGTTTTGGCCATGCCTAATGTTCTTGCTATCTCTCTGATGGGTTTGTTTTGTTTCTTCAGCCTAATGATGGCTTGCTTCACTGATAGTGACTGTCACGACCACTACGTGCGCTGCTGCGCAAGGACGCCGGGTTAAGCCGCTCACTATCTATCTATCCTAGACCCAGATAATCACACGCGCTTCTCTACCCGTCCCGGCCACACTTTCTCTCACAACAGGCACGTAGAGCGCGATATACTGATCCCAGGATTGCAACGCAGTACAAGTCTTCTCCTGAAGCGCGTACTAACTACGTCTCACACAATCCTAAACTCACTTTCTTATTCTATTAGTAACGCTGCCACCAGTCCCCATGGACACTACGCGCGTCGCAACAGGAGACGCAGGGCTTAGCAGCCGCACTATCCTAGACTCGGACAGTGACTACAGATCCCACAATTCCCTGCCATTTCCTGACGAACGCAACTCGCAATTTCTTATATATAACCGAGCTTAAAGCAAATAGCAATACTCCCAATCTCTTAGTTAGCGTGGATTTCATCAGCCAGAGTCAAAACTTAAATACTTTTTTGTTTATTTATGATAGAAAAATCACAGTGCTTTGTTACATAAAAAATTATAACTAGAATAAATCAATTAATTACACACTACACAGCAAACGAAAGAAAAAGGGTGAACCATAGAGCATTACTTATGAAGAGCTATTCATTAAGCTAGCAGCAATGGCCTCCTGGAGTCTGGAGATAAAGCATGGACCGATCAGTCCTCTTTCGAAGGTACCCCAAGTGATCAGCCCCAGCACATGGCCAGTGTTCAGAATTTATACACTTCCTGATCTTTCCAGCCCACCCCCAAATGGCCCAGTGTCCAGCACTACATTTCCCAGAGTGCCCTTAAACTCGAGTGCGCTCAGTAGCCTTGTCAATTAATCTTTAATTGCCCAAAGGTGTCCATCCCCCCCCACAGGGATCAAGGATGTGCTTCCTGTCTTTGAAGATAGCTTCTAGATCTTGGTGCCCGGCTGGCTTCCAAGGTGGGATTTTCTACGTCAGTGTACAAAAGAAATTCCTTTTTTACAGCTACGTGTTATATCCTCTCCCCAAGGAAGAAAGCTAATCATTTTGATTACATTTCAGCTGTGAACACAGGGATACACTTACCAAATGGCCAGTCACCAAAATGAATATAACTCTATATGCAGGAGATATGTATAACCAGGCAGATAGACACATATATACAGGCAGACCCTTATATAGATAGAAATACAGATCTAATCTGCCACATCTCCCATACAAAGGAGACGCAGAATGGGAGGGGCTAACTAACATGCCTCTCACGTGCGTCTTAACACGGGTTTGCCAACAGGCATCTGGCACCTGCACCAGTCACCGGCGCTATGATGGAGTGGGGGACGCACAGGTGTCCGTGCAGTTTGCCCACCAAAGCGTGCATTCCCTCTCGCAACCGCATCACACATTGCCCCATGCAGGCCTTTGGCGACTCCACCATTCTTCCCCACCTCTTCCAAACCGGGGGGAGGGGGTCACTCATACGGCACTCACAACATGGCACAGACTCGGGGAAGCCCCTGTGCTTCTGCAGCCCCTCCGGGTGCAGCACGTGTGGCTCACTCTCAGCTCGCACCTCAGTCTTACAGGCAGCAGAATCCTCGTAACCCGTAGCCTGCTCTGGAGCCATTCTTACAGCAGGGGGTATGGAGAAACAGGGTGAAGCGCCCCGCTCCCCAGTAAATGTCCCCCCTGCATCCACCAACGGAGTCAGGCATCTTACCTGGCTCTGGCAGATGGCTGGGAGGTCACAGGAGCCACACCAGGACGTGCTGCCTCACCGTCTCTCACTGTCCCCGCACATTCAGAATTTGGGGAACCATACAGATGGGGCACAAGATTCTCCACGCTCACCTCGCCCCCATTGCACACAGTTTCCCCACTTTATCACACAGTTTATCAAGCACGCCTTGCTTCGTAACCGATGAGCATACAGCCGTATGCCACCCTCCTCCACAGGGAGGTTGCTCAGTACCAGTTTCCTGTGGTACTGGAATCTGGTTGGCTTTCCCCTAGGGCAACACGCGTCCACCCCAGGCCCTTCCTCCTGACCACACAGCATGCGCTCGGTGCCACCCGCAGCCTCAGACACATGTGACACAGACTGGCATACCACAGTATCCTGCCCATCCGGGATGTTCTGCACTCCACTCCTTTCACCTGGCACCGCCAACCTGGATGGTTCAGGCCCTGGATAACCCTCTGCCACCCTAGGCCTCTCCTTCCGACCACCCAGTATGCCCTCTGTGCCACGCACAGTCTCAGACACCCGTGACACAGGCTGGCACACCGCAGAATCTTGCTCATCCCAGGCCTTCCGATGCCCACACCTTCCCTCCAGCACCACCGACCCAGTTGGTTCAGCCCTAAAGGAACCTGCCTTGGTCCTTTGTTCTCCCTCCCAACCCCGTGGCGTCACAGACACACCTGAGTCTGGTCTAGGCAGGCACACCACAGTATCCTGCCACCCCTCCCAGGCATTCTGATCCACACCATTCTCATGGGGCACTAGAGTCCTGGTTGGTTTAGGTGCAAGCAGACCCGCAGTCATCCCTTGCCCTTGCTCCCAACCATATGGAGTCACGGACACACCCGAGTCTGGTCTAGGCAGGCACACCACATTATCCTGCCACCCTTCCCAGGCGTTCTGATCCACACCTTCACATGGCAGAGACGGCCTTGTGCCCTACTCCTCGCCGACCGCCAGCGGGTACCCACTTCCACCATGGGCACCGCGGCCTCCCCACGCATGGGGTCCGGGGAACCAGCTGACTCGGGTGCAGACGGGCATTCACTCACCCCCTGCCTTTCTTCCCAGTCACACTGCCCCCTCATGCTACCACACAACACCTCAGGCACACCTGGCGCAGGCGCAGACTGACTCACTGCCATCCCCTGCCCTCCCGTCCAGGAATCCTGTTGTGCATCCCCACACACAGCCCTCCCCACTGTAGAGCCACTAGTGGGCCTGGGTAAATCCCCAGCATCCCTTTCCAGCACATACTGTGACACCAATTTAACCAAATCCGTGCCCAGCAACACATCTGTAGGAATATTTTCAGACACTCCCACCTCCCGCAGACCTCTCCCAGCTCCCCAGTCCAGATAAACCCGGGCCATTGGCACCGCAGGACGTACCCCACCAAAACCCTTTACTGCTAGAGTCCTGCCAGGAATAAAGTCTGCAGGGCTGACTAACCCTGGACGCACCAAAGTTACTTCAGCCGCCGTATCTCGTAAACCCACAGATACCTGAGTCCCGACAATGACTGCTTGCTGGTTCACGTTGGCACTGCCCTCCGATCTGGTCACAAACAGGACAGAGGGTGATGTTGAGGGGTATCCTCCCCCAGCGGTGGAGGCAGGCTTCTTCCTCTGCGGGCACGCTGCCAGGAGATGATTGGCACTGTCGCAAATAAAACAGCGACGGCGCACACTTCTTCCAGGCGAAGAAGGGGTCGTTCCCCCCTCCCCAGCAGAGACTGGCACAGAGGGGGGCGCTGCCGCCGTGATGTCGGGGGGTCGTGCTGAGTTGGGCTTCCATCCTGATGATCCTTTGGGGAACCTCTGCTCTGGTCTACAGACGCTCTGTTGGCCGCATGGAAATCAGCCAGCTCACCAGCTTCCAGGGCCGTCTCGGGTTTGCGATCCAGTAGCCATTCTTGGATCTCCGGTGGGCACAGCTGCACGAACTGCTCTTTGATTAACAGGTCTTCCAGGGCTTCCAAGGTATCAATCTTCAGCCCCCTGACCCATTGTCGAAATAGGGTGGTCAGGTGGCTCACAACTGCAGAGTAGCTCTCCGCAGCCCGCTTCTGCAAGGACCTGAACTTTTTGCGATATACCTCTGGCGTGAGGTTATAACGTCTCTGCAGCGCGGCTTTAATTGCCTCATAGTCCTGGTCTCTCTCAGCTGGTAACTCTGCAAAGGCTTAAAGCGCTGGACCATTTAGTCCAGGAGTGATGTACTGGGCCCATTGCTCCTTCGGCAGCTGGTACTGTCGACAAGTCTTTTCAAAACTTCGCAGGAACACATCCAGGTCCCCATCTTTGTCAAGGGTGGGAAAGTTCTCGGCACGAGGTTGAGGCGTAGAGAGATCTGCAGTGCCCACAGGGGCTGGAGATAATTGCATTCTGCTTGTCTGTGCCAGAGCGAGCTGATGTGCCCGTTCGGCTTGGCGCTCTGCCGCTTCTCGCTCACCCACAGCCCTGCGCTCCGCAGCTTCTCGGTCTGCTTGGCGCGCTGCCGCCTCTTGCTCAGCTCTGCGCTCCGCAGCTTCACGTTCAGCCTCAGCTCGGCGCTCCGCAGCTTCGCGTTCAGCTCTGCGCTCCGCAGTTTCGCGTTCAGCCTCAGCTCTGCGCTCCTCTCGCTCTTGGTACTGCAGGATGAGCTGAAGCCGCGTCTGCGAGTCTGCAGAGTCCACATGTTTTAAAACAGTCTGCAAGTAAACATCCAGGGCAGTATCACCCTTGGGCAAAGCACTTGACACTGTCCATTCCACTGGACTTGCGTTTCCTTCGGCTGGGTCAAGCGTGGTACCCTGCTCTGCTGCGTCCTGGACTGCTTGCCTCACCTCATAATCCTCGAGGGCTTGCAAAAGTTCTTCTTTCTTTTTATCCTTCGTCGAAATATTTTTGTCTCGACATAATTGTTCCAAGGTCTTTTTCGATGATTGTTGCGACATTCTCACTCCAGCCAAATAAAAGATAGAAAAGAAAAACAAAGAAGGGGAAGGGAACTGCTGTGTATTGTGTAAATTCTAATAAATGCACTGAGTTCTGCTCTGGAAATTGGAAAACCAATTTCTTTAGTATCTGGATCTATGTTGCTTCACAGATCCAAATACTAACCTGATATCCCACCGCTTGCCACCAGTTGTCACGACCACTACACGGGTTAAGCTGCTCACTATCTATCTATCTATCCTAGACCCAGATAATCACGTGCGCTTCTCTACATGTCCCGGCCACACTTTCTCTCACAACAGGCACGTAGAGCGCGATATACTGATCCCAGGATTGCAACGCAGTACAAGTCTTCTCCTGAAGCGCGTACTAACTACGTCTCACACAATCCCGAAACTCACTTTCTTATTCTATTAGTAACGCTGCCACCAGTCCCCATGGACACTACGCGCTTCGCAACAGGAGACGCAGGGCTTAGCAGCCGCACTATCCTAGACTCGGACAGTGACTACAGATCCCACAATTCCCTGCCGTTTCCTGACGACCGCAACTCGCAATTTCTTATATATAACCGAGCTTAAAGCAAATAGCAATTCTCCCAATCTCTTAGTTAGCGTGGATTTCATCAGCCAGAGTCAAAACTTAAATACTTTTTTGTTTATTTATGATAGAAAAATCACAGTGCTTTGTTACATAAAAAATTATAACTAGAATAAATCAATTAATTACACACTACACAGCAAATGAAAGAAAAAGGGTGAACCATAGAGCATTACTTACGAAGAGCTATTCATTAAGCTAGCAGCAATGGCCTCCTGGAGTCTGGGGATAAAGCATGGACCGATCAGTCCTCTTTCGAAGGTACCCCAAGTGATCAGCCCCAGCACATGGCCAGTGTTCAGAATTTATACACTTCCTGATCTTTCCAGCCCACCCCCAATTGGCCCAGTGTCCAGCACTACATTTCCCAGAGTGCCCTTAAACTCGAGCGCGCTCAGTAGCCTTGTCAATTAATCTTTAATTGCCCAAAGGTGTCCATCCGCCCCCACAGGGATCAAGGATGTGCTTCCTGTCTTTGAAGATAGCTTCTAGATCTTGGTGCCCGGCTGGCTTCCAAAGTGGGATTTTCTACGTCAGTGTACAAAAGAAATTCCTTTTTTACAGCTACGTTTATATCCTCTCCCCAAGGGAGAAAGCTAATCATTTTGATTACATTTCAGCTGTGAATACAGGGATACACTTACCAAATGGCCAGTCACCAATATGAATATAACTCTATATGCAGGAGATATGTATAACCAGGCAGATAGACACATATATACAGGCAGACCCTTATATAGATAGAAATACAGATCTAATCTGCCACAGTGACAGCTCTTTGGATCTCATCTTGAGAGTTGACAGCAACAGATTCCAAATGCAAATAGCACACTTGAAATGAACTCTGGCCCTTTTATCTGCACATTGTAATTGAGGTAATGAGGGAATATCACACATCTGGCCATGGAACAGCTAAGAAGCCAATTGTCCCATTACCTTTGGTCCCTTAACAAGTGGGAGGCACATCTTCAAACTGCTGTAAGTCCTACACCGTTCACCAGAGTTGGATGTACATACCCTCAAATTAAAGCTGACAGTCTGCAGTTAAAGAACATTGTGTTTGTTTCATTCCAACTCCATTGTGGTGGTGTATAGAGCCAAAGATGTTAGAATTGTGTCGATGTCCCAATATTTCTGGACCTGACTGTAGATTTAATATAAATTATGTTAAAATATAATAATAAAAATCATTTTAATATTTATCTTAATCTTCAATATTATTATTTTTATATTATTTATTTTAATAATATTTTATTTTATACTTATTTGTGAGTTTTATTGCTGTGCAGCTCTGTGATATGCTCATACACAACGCACATTACTGTGAGTTTTATTACTGTTGAGCTCTGTGGTACGTTCATACACTCTGCACATTACTGAGTTTTATTGCTGTGGTGCTCTGTGATACGCTCATACACACTGCACATTACTTCGATTTTATTGCTGTGGAGCTCTGTGAAATGCTCATACATACTGCACATTACTGTGAGTTTTATTGCTGTGGAGTCCTGTGATACGCTCATACACACTGCACATTACTGTGAGTTTTATTGCTGTGGTGCTCTGTGATACACTCATACATGCTTATTAATATTAATGTGCATTTTATTGCTGTGGAGATCTGTGAGATATACATAGTGCACATTACGAGCCGAGGATATGTGATTCATTAGAAGAAAAATGAGGGCCATTGTTCTGTATATTTTTGTATCTCCTGCATCATGAAGAATAATATATTCATAAGATGAAACCAAGAGAGATGTCATGGGCTGGGACTGGAGAGCGGCCAGTAACGACAGAGATGTTTACAAGAGCTGTCCAGGAGAGTGAGCTTATAAACTACTATCTGTTTCATAAAGCAAATACTGGAACCACATAAAATAACGAGATGGGGATCGCCATGCTGAGAATGTGAAGCGAACACCCCACCGTCAGCGTCAAGTTACGTTCAAAGCTTTGCAGGGCGGGGGGGCCTCCAGATGTGAGGTGAAATAGCAAACACACAAAAACAGCTTCAAAAGGAGTGTCAGATAGTGCTTGATGTTAAGGATAATTTTAGCACTGCTGGTGGGCTACGTCCCCCATGATACCCAGAAATCCTGTCCGAGTGCTGCCAGGGCTGCCATCAGAAAGGTGGGGTCCCTTACTGAACCACCAGCCTAGGCTCCCACAGTTCACCTTCAACCTTTATTCTTTTAAAATTGTCACATCCCACCTCAGCTTTTTTGTTTAATTCTGCTACCCTCTTACTGTTCAAAAATAAATAAAAAAAAATTGTATCTTTTTTTGAGCCGGGATCCCTCACCTGGCATTAATATTATATTCCGTCCTCCACCTCATTAACTAGTATTGTGCTCCAGGCTACCTGAGAGATAGGAGATGACAGCTGACTGAGATATGACAGGGATTTTAAAATACTTCTAATCTACCCCCTGGTGATGTCCTTTGAATACATCCCACACAATACAATGCTGTGAGTCGACTGCCTGACCCATTCACTTCATTCTATGGCCAAAGCCACACAGTGAGGAGCAAGTGATGGAAAGATACTGTGGGGGGGGGAGCAGTTTACAACACAAAGGATCACACAATGGATACAGCCAGTGACACAGGGTAAAATATTTTAACGAAACAAAAAAGAGAATAACAAAAGCACATGTAAGAGATCAGCAACATTAGGTAAACACAATAAGGACATTTCATTTTTTGGTGGTAGTGGCCTTTTACAATCTGTCACAGGGATGAAACTACCAGGGGTGCAGAGGGTGCCACCGCATCTGGGCCCTTGAGTCCACGGGGGGCCCACAGTTGCCTGCCTGGGCCTGGGGGCTTGCCTATATTATATACTGTATATATATATATATATATATATATATATAACATTTTTATAATTATTTTATACTTATGTGTGAGTTTTACTTTGGAGCTCTGTGATACACTCATACACACCACATATTACTGTGAGTTTTACTGCTGTGGAGCTCTGTTATACACTCATACACACTGCACATTATTATGAGTTTTATTGCTGTGGCGCTCTGTTATACGCTCATACACACTGCACATTCCTGGGAGATTTATTGCTGTGGAGTTCTGTGAGATAAAAAATAGTGCACATTACATTAAAAATGGGATGGACTGAAGAGGTCATAATGGACCTGAAAAAAATGGGACACTGATTGTCTGCAGTCAACATTGTGGACCTGATGGGGACCAATGTATGTTGACGGCAGGGGAGACAAAATATGTTTTTGCCTAGGGTGGGGGGGGGTGTTGTGGCTCCTGCACCTGGGCCCTGAGGTTTCTAGTTACGCCTCTGATCTGGCCTGTTATGACTACTTGAAGACCATGGATGGAAACCACTGCATGAATAGACTGAGATGTAAAGGTTGCAAACTATTCAGCTGCCTCCTAAAGAATCTGAGTTACCCCACCTCGAGCTACCTCTCTGCACATCACCGACTGCAGCAAGGGAATTTGATGAAATTCTGATGGAAATAATTAGTTCTGAGAAGTGAGCTAAAACTTTGGAGGTAAATGCTTATCAGAATGACAGAAAGGTAATGTCGGAATATGTGGCTCCTGATTGGCTGAATGGAATCGAACATACTGTACTGTTTATTAATGCATATATTAATACAATGTGTCATGTATTAAAGCGAGAGTTCACTTCCAGCCTGGAATATCAGAATAGCAGTACGTAGGAAAGTAGTTTCACTGTTATATATTATTTTGGCAGGCAGCACAGCCTTTAAGTCTCTCAGCAATGTCCATGTTATCTGCATGATTTGGCTTTACTCGTGTTTTTGTATGTGGCCGCATCAAATGCAGAGGAACGCTCATATTCGAGAGGTGTGGCGAATCGTTTAAGTGATGTTTGATGCAGAGAAAAGTCTGCCACTCAAAAGCAATGTAATGTAAACGCAGCCCCTCTGGGATCGACGCGTTGGTTGACCTGTTGCCATTTTTCAGTTTATGCTCAATGCAAAGAAATCAATTTTGATTCTGCTGAGATCCCTGGAGTCTTTTATGTATTCAGAAAGGTGTATAAACAATGACCCTGGAAATTCTTTCTGCGGATTTATCTTTTGTCCCAGGCTTTAGTTTCCTTTTCAAAGCTTATGAAATACAGAAGGTTCACGTCCTTTAAAGATCTGGAGTAAACGTTCAAACTCAACACATTAGCCTCCAATGCATTTCACTTGAAAATATATAACAGTTGGTAACCAGAGGCTTAACTACAAAATTCACACAATGTTTCAGATATTTTATATAGAATGTATATCAATATAGAAAGTAGGAAATAGAGGTAAGTGATCCCGCAGGAAGATGACATGATATAGGTCTGCATTCTAATTTGCAAGAGGCCAGTGTCATTATGCCTTCCCTTTTTATTGCTTTTAAATTGATTATATCCCAAATAACAATATTTTTGGGAAGATCGAGCAGCTAGCATTCCAAAAATGGGTTTAGGGGCTCTTAGGCATTAACCCCATCGTGACCCTGCGGTTTTACCAATGTCTGTCCGAAAGTACCCACTGCTGTTTTTACGGTTCTGCGTTGTTTGTGTTTAGCTCTAATTTTCCTCTTACACGTTTATGGAACCCACACATATTATATACCGATTTCCTCGCCATTAAATGGACTTTCTAAGATACCGTTATTTACATGATATCGCATACTTTACTATAAAATTTATGAAATATGCTGAAAAAATGAAAAAAAACCTGTAATTAGGGATGTGCGTTTCGGGTTTCGGAATTTCGGAATTTTCACGAAATTTCCCGATTCGTGTTTTCGGATGCAGCCGATTTTCCGAAAATTTTTAGATCCGAAAATGGCAGATCCGAAAAGTTTTCCGAGCCGAAACGAAATATTTTCAGAATTTTCGAATGGACTTGAAATGTGTCAAATCGAAATTTATTTTTGCTCTATTCATGATTTGATCTTTATTTAATAAAAAAACACGATAGAATCGCCAGAATTATCGTAGACACTTTGAAACGAGGAGAACAGAAGTTCCGAATAAACAAAAATTTCGGAAATTTCCGCAAAGTCGATACAAAAAATGAGCAAAGTGACACGAAAATACGAAAAATGGTCGATATTCTGAAAAAAAAATGTACACGAAAAACGAACCGAACCGAATCGAAACAGAAATCGGTCGAAACGAGCCGAATCGAAAAGTTTAAACATCCGAACAAATCGAACCGAAAAAAAATCGGTGCACAAGCCTACCTGTAATCCCCAAAATCTACAACTGCCTAAAGAGACCCTGCGTAATTAGTTTCAAAACTTTGTCCTGAAAATATACAATTATACATGTTTTTGCCATTTAAAAGCATACAGATTTAACATGACTATTAGAAAAATCCAATGATTAAAAATAAGACTTCAATCTCATTCCCTCTATTTCCCTGCCTGAAAATCCATCTGTCAACATCTTTCAGCATTTGATATTTTTTCTGGAAAATACTGATTGACATACCAACAGATATGAATTTTTTTTTTTTTGGAGAAAGTATTTTACCAGGAGATTTCTCTCGTTTTCAAGTATGTCCTGGGTGGCGAGTATGTACCGTTAGGTGTCTTGCCCAAGGGCACTTACTGGAGAGGTGCTCTGGCCGGGATGCGAACCTGTGTCTCCACGGTTATAGAGCAGTGATGTGACCGCTACTAAGTATTGAATCGCTAAAACTGATATTTCCAATGAAGGTCTAGCCGTGAGAGCTGATATTTGATCCGAATTTTTATCAGGTCTCAAAATGTCAGTAAACCAGAATTTTAATCTCCCGAACCGAACCGAAAAAGGTACTGATTTTGACTTTAAGGTCAAACTGAAGCCTAAGCTAGATATTGTGGAAATAAGACAGAGTCGTGAATAATTAGAACCAAGAGGCTAAGAAAAAAAACATGCTCAATGTCAAATAAGTAACTGTAAATAATGATTGTAATGAAAATGTCATTTTTCAGTGTTGTACAATATTGAGAATTGATTTGTGCAAGTGAAAATATGAAAGTAGGAGCGTCGAGGCCGTCTGGAATGTGATTAGAAGGCTTTAGTGAAATGACGATAAATCAACGATTGCAACAAGTTTATTTAGTTAAGAAACAAAATGCATCACAGAGAGAACGTGATAACATTATTCAATTATGTACGAGGCCTGACCGGTAACTTGATCCTTGACAGGACTGTACGAAACATGAGCGTAATAGACAAATTTATTCTAACCTGAAGATGAACTTAGTATCTGCTACATCATCTAATGGCATTTCCAGCTGATCTTTTCATAATGATATCAATGAACACAATATGCTGAAATACATTCATTACGGCACACAATTCTAGCTCTGTATTCATGATTCGTTTTGCATTTGTAGACGTGGCCCTCATTTAGTAATCAGAGAGCAGGATTCATTAAAGGTTGTTATGGTCAGGATGCTACGAGCCCAACCAGGGGAAAACCCACTCCTAAACTATTAGAATGTCAGTTCGGCTATTCAAAAAGCTGTCAATTCACCAAATGTTGGCGAATTGCCAGTGAAATACTGTGCAGTTCGCCTCAGATCGCTGCAATTCGGCGACCTTCGGAGGCAGGGAAATTGTCCCATAGAGAAGCATTAGTTAATCTATTCAGAGAATGCCGAACTGCACCAAAATGTTGGAGAAATGCTTAGATTTTTGGTTATTCAGTTCATCAGGTTTGAGCAGGTGAATCCCATAGGATTCAATGTAAAAAAAATATTTGCAATTTTATAAAAAAAAATATTCAACCATTTATTCTTTTCATTTGCAGCAAAAAGGCTTTTTTTTGTTATTTATTGTTTTAGAATTTTTCTAGGTATTTTTCTGGATTTGTTTCAGTGAAATCTTTGATTTCCATTTTTTTTAATCAGGGTTTTTTTCCCCCCACCCAAATGTTGGTGGAATGCCCAGATTTTTTGTTCAGATCGACAGGTTTAAATAGGCAAATTCAACGTAAAAAAAATAATTGTTTTTTTATTAAACTGTTTATTTTTTCATTTGCTGCAAATAGCTTATTTATTTATTAGAATTTTTAGATATTTCTCTGGATTTTTTGGGCAAAATTTTTTATTTCCACCTTTTATGGCGTTTTTTTTATTCTGTAACAAACCATTTTATTATGTTTTCTTATAGGTTTTTTTTATTATTATTTCCATGCACTTTCATGCATTTTTTCTTTGTATTAAACGCTTTTTTTCAAAATTGCAGAGTCTTTTTTTTTTACCAGTTCGGCGGCGTTTGGAAGTTGATCGACTTTTCTTGGTGGCGTTCGGCGGCCTGCAGCGATCAGCTCGGTGGAAAAACTGTCATAAACCATATCTGACAGGTAGAGGGCACCATCTACTGGCCAAATAACGCTACTGCAGCTGGGGCTCCCCGGGAAACCTTGTTTCAGACACAGAGGTCTCATCTCAGTCTCAGAACCGCATCTGCAATGTCCAAGGTGCTGAAATTTTGAGAACTTGCAAAAGCATTTGATGACCAGATTGAGATAAATCGATCTTGGGCTCTTGCGTTCACTTTTGAAGATAGAATTAATAGTAGTGACGGGGTTAAGAGGATTTGAGAATTCCTATACTGGGTGGCACATTGGCTTTAAATTCTATCTCTGGAAGCATCTTCCAAGATCAGTCATATATTAAAAAAAATTTAACAAAGAAGACAGAAAAACATTTTAAGAAAGCTTCAGAAGCATGTGAAAAGATTGTTGTAAATGTACCCAGTATCCACTATGGTATCATTATTTATTACTGCATATATATATGAATAGACATATACCTCCCAGACGCCATTATATCTTCCTCCAGTCTAAAGTTACTTAAGAGATCTCTATTAACATACCTCAATACAGAATGCACCTGTAAACATGTAACATAGTAACTATATACAGAATGCACCTGTAAACATGTAACATAGTGACTATATACAGAATGCACCTGTAAACATGTAACATAGTGACTATATACAGAATGCACCTGTAAACATGTAACATAGTGACTATATACAGAATGCACCTGTAAACATGTAACATAGTGACTATATACAGAATGCACCTGTAAACATGTAACATAGTGACTATATACAGAATGCACCTGTAAACATGTAACATAGTGACTATATACAGAATGCACCTGTAACATGTAACATAGTAACTATATACAGAATGCACCTTTAAACATGTAACATAGTGACTATATACAGAATGCACCTGTAAACATGTAACATAGTGACTATATACAGAATGCACCTGTAAACATGTAACATAGTGACTATATACAGAATGCACCTGTAAACATGTAACATAGTGACTATATACAGAATGCACCTGTAAACATGTAACATAGTGACTATATACAGAATGCACCTGTAAACATGTAACATAGTGACTATATACAGAATGCACCTGTAAACATGTAACATAGTGACTATATACAGAATGCACCTGTAAACATGTAACAGTGACTATATACAGAATGCACCTGTAAACATGTAACATAGTGACTATATACAGAATGCACCTGTAAACATGTAACATAGTGACTATATACAGAATGCACCTGTAAACATGTAACATAGTGACTATATACAGAATGCATCTGTAAACATGTAACATAGTGACTATATACAGAATGCACCTGTAAACATGTAACATAGTGACTATATACAAAATGCACCTGTAAACATGTAACATAGTGAATATATTTCCTACATATTTTTATTTTCCGTTAATCTGTATATTTGTGTTTTAATATTTTGCATTTTATTACTTTGTATTTCTGTAACAAATGAAACATTTCAATGTTCTTGAACCCAGGACATACTTGAAAAAGAGAGAAATTTTAATGTATCCTTTCTGGGAAAATACTTTATAAATAAATAAATATCCACATTTAAATATTTAGGAAGGTATATTGTACCAGCACCAGATCCTGTTTTGCTGAGATTCACAGTATTTAAGTAGTTATACTGCTCCCTCTAGTGTTGATTTATTGAATTATTTCCATGTTAAACTTTTAACACGCCAAGTTCTGTATTTACTTGCGGAAAAGAAAAGAAAACCGTTAATTCATACACTCAAACCATTTAAGATCAATTAACTATGACATGCAAATCCGCTCGAATTTAAAAGATTATCCAGACGTCCGTAGGATTATAGTATTATGTTATAAAGCAGAGGTCAACAAACCCGGCCCCCAGATTTTTGGAAACTGCATTTCCCATAATTTATTTATTTATTTATAAAGGATTTTACCAGGAAGGATACATTGAGATTTCTCTAGTTTTCAAGTATGTCCTGGGTTCAAGAACATTGAACATGTTCTTTGAGCTGACTTGGCATCATGAGATATTTAGTTCCAAAACATTGAGAGGAGGGCAAGGTTGCTGACCCCTGTTATAAAGCAACTGATTGACTATATGAAAGCCTCTTGAAGAATTATGGTACTTTCTATTCATTAAAATTAATATATTACATTATTGTATTACAAGCAAATATCATCTCTCTGGATGGGATTATTAGCTTGTATCACATCCATATATTACCAGGGCTGGATTTGCATCTCGGCAGCCTGTAGGCACAGTCAGAAATGTGGAGCACCCCCCCCCACACACACAAACAAAAAAAAGAAACAGGACAAAATGACTTTTTAAATTTTCATTTTGGGGCAAACTAAAAAAAAGATACATTTTAAAAAACTGAAAAACAGTCCCTCTCTTCGTCAAATCAAAAGAAGGGGCAGAATCTGTTGCCTTATTTGAGTTACTGCAGCGGCATTGGTTGATTTATATGTAAAAGCATATATTGA
This sequence comes from Leptobrachium leishanense, assembly GCA_009667805.1. Classification (NCBI taxonomy): domain Eukaryota; kingdom Metazoa; phylum Chordata; class Amphibia; order Anura; family Megophryidae; genus Leptobrachium; species Leptobrachium leishanense. The sequence goes on from CM019064.1 coordinate 46,406,968, forward strand.
CTCTGCCGTAGAACAGAGAAGAAAATACATTTTGCATTTACTTTTTATTCAATTCATATTTTTACACATTACAAGGTCATTGAAACAAACCTTTCCAATAACACCTCACTTAACCTTGTGCATTGTACAATTCAGAGATGCAGGTTCCAAAGTCACATTATCTCTCCTTACTGCAGCACCACCGTCTAGGTCGTCGATGAAACAATGTATTGCATCATCAGCTCCACACTTGCTGGCAGTGTGGGAAATGCGAAGGTGAGTTAACGCAGTATCATTGTTCACTTTATAATTGTAAACTGAATAATAATGATATGTTAGAAAAGAAGAGAGAAAAATAATATGTTGCTATTTTATTGTTACATAACTATAATCTGGTTATATTTGGCATCACTGGACAGGCCATAATCTGTCTTTTCAAGGACCAGCTGAGCTGAGGGATGGCCTCCAGGGTGAAGAGGAGACCTCTACTTTGAAAGGCTTTCACAGTGCCCAGAGTCTCTGTTTATACTGTATCTATGTCATTCTCTGTGTTTTTCTGTCTGTCATCATACCAGCTGGATGGAATAGAGGTAACATCACTGCTCTATAACTGTGGAGACCCGGGTTCAAATCCCGGCCAGAGCACCTCTCCAGTAAGAGTCCTTGGGCAAGACACCTAACGGTACATACTTGCATACCACGTAATATTGTCTTTGGAGTCCAGTGGTACCATTTAGCAAGTCAAAATACTGTTCGGCACATCCCTCCAATACAACTGTGGAGACGTCTTGACTTTATGAGAAGCAAGTTCAACCTAACCACCAGGTCGCTGCTCTGCAATCATGGAAAGACAACCCGATCCCACTCAGAAGACGCCACCAGCGAGACACCTAACGATATTTATTTATTTATTTATAAAGGATTTTACCAGGAAGGATACATTGAGATTTCTCTCGTTTTCAAGTATGTCCTTGGTTCAAGAACATTGAAGTGTTACAGTCATTACAGAAATACAAAGTAATGAAATGCAAGATATTAAAAAACAACACATATACAGATTAACAGAAAATAAATATGTAGAAAAATAGTCATTATGTTACATGTATACAGGTGCATTCTGTATATAGTCACTATGTTACATGTTTACAGGTGCATTCTGTATTGAGGTATGTTAGTAAGGAGCTCTTGAGTGACTTAAGGCTGGTGGAAGATTTGATGGTGTCTGGGAGGTTATTCCATAATTGTGGTGCTCTGTAGGAAAATGAGGATCGAGCCACTGTCTTTTTGTATTGTGGTATTGCAAGTAAGGTGCTGGTCCTGGATCGGAGGTTATAGGATGAGGGTGCTGCTGGGGGAAGCAGTCTATTCAGGTAGGGTGGCAGCTTCCCAGAAATGCTCTTAAACACCAGGCTGGAAAGGTGAAGGGTGCGTCTGGATTCCAGCGATGGCCAGTTTAGCTCTTTTAACATGTCACAATGGTGGGTCATGTAGTTACATTGTAATGCAAAGCGGCAGAATGAGTTATATAATGTAGTAAGTTTCTGAAGATGTGTTTGTGGGGCGGCTGCATACACTACATCTCCATAATCAATAGCCGGCATAAGCATTTGTTGTACAATCTGCTTTCTTACCGCGGGACTCAGGCAGGATTTGTTTCTGTACAGGGCGCCTAGTTTGGGTTAAAGTTTAGATGAGAGTTTTTCGATGTGAGGGAAAAGGATAGATTAGGGTCCAACCACATACCTAGATATTTGAGAGAAGTGACTGTGGTCAGCGTGCCATTTGATTTTGTCCCCACACATAAGTGGGGATTTTGCAATTTGTGTAGTTTAGGTTTTGTTCCAAAGAGCATCGTTACAGTTTTGTCATTATTTAAAAAAAGTTTGTTGTGTTTGATCCACATATGGATGCGCCTCCTTCACAAAATACTTGTACATCTCATAGATTGTAAGTTCCTGAATCAGGCCATCATCCATGTGTGGTATTCCAAAGTATCAACCCCTTGTACAGCGATCCTGTAAAGCGCTGTGCAATTTGTGGCGCTATATATATAAAGGATAATAATAATAATCATCACGGTGTCAGAGTCGCACCTGTTTGTATTTTGTTTGTTGTTTGCTGACTGTGAATGATTGGTGAGTGGGGAAGAGTATGAGAGACGTTAGAGAGGAAGGCGAGGCTCAGAGACAGACGTTTAGGGGATAGATAAAGACAATATTTGGGGGGAGGTCACATAGGGGAGATGGGGGCGAAATGTGTTTTTGTGAGGGTGCTCAAAATCTTTGCACTTGCTCTGGGTGGAGGAGAGACCTCGACTTTCAATGGCTTTCACAGTACCCAGGGACAGCCGTGATGGAGGAAGGAGGAGGTACGCGATACTTCATGATCATTAAATCTAATTAAGAGGACATGATGGATGGAGTGTCCCTTTAATTACTACAAAGGTACTTTGACCCTGTTACCCCATTCAGCCGAAGAGGTGTCCAATGAGTTTATGTAAATTTTTGCTTGCTGTTGACAAACGCAATTCATTGGAATCACATACTGTAGAAACTAAGAGGAAAAATCTTTAACTAAGCAGAAAATCACAACAAAAATACTATTATTTATGTATATAAGAAAAATTGACTTGAGCCTTTATAACCAATAAATTATGTTCAAAGTAACAGATTGCATATCGAATGTCAAATTAAAAAAACATGGCGTCTAATAGGAGGAAATCACTTAGAACTAATTGTATCAAAGTGCCTTAATGGCATATACTGCATATCCGCCTGGTGCCCTTTGACTAATCAATAAGTGGTTTGTTTAGGATTAGTCTACTGGTAAATAAGTAAAAACGGTCAATGTAAACTGAAAATGAAAGGTCCGCATGACTGGGCTGCGGGAAGGTCTGTGTTTTGACCTTTACAAATGGACATGAAAGTGAAGGATTCCAAAGAAATATAATTAAACTTGTCAGTGGGCTAAATTCAACGTCTTTATATTCATGACTCATTCATCTTAGAATTTTATTCTGTTTCAGAATATGTTTTTGAATATGGAGATGTAGGGCACTATTACACTCTTCGCGCACAATTTTGCACGTACGCAAAAACACATTAACGCGAGGGGCAAAACCCTTTGAGCTGAACGTCGTATTACGACGTTCGCGCACAAATTGCACGTTAACGTCTAACGCGAGTGACTCTGCGCAAGCGCAAGTTAGTGCACGCATCCCATACTTAACATGGTGAGCGCAAATGCGTTTGTGCGCTGGTACGCGCATGGTATTACAATCTATGCTCAAAATTTAACGGACGTTTTGCGCACATAATTTTAACATCTTTTAAAAGCTGGTGGTAACGGCAAATCTGAACGTCCTGGCCGAAACCAAATACACCAGCCCGAAAAAAATACAGCAAAGTATAGTTACACATTCTACGCATACCCAAACAATAAAATGGAGAAGTTGTGCGTGTTTTTATTATTGCTGCAGCATATATATACTCAGATTGATTTTGACAGGCGCAAAAACTTAACGGGAGACAATTGTGGTTCTTAATTCTGATTGGCTGAATCGTATGAAAAAAACAGTCCGCACACCGATTTCTGTGCGCAGCGTTAATGCGCGCGCATTTTTGTGCGTCTTTTTTACGTGCGTTATTTTTTGACGGATGGAAAAATGTGCTCGGATTTTAATAACAGCGTTAATTTGACCTGCGCTGCGCTAGCGTTTTTGCGTTAGGAATGTAATAGATTGTGGATAGTCAATGGAGCGCCAGCGAACTGGATGTACGGTCAATCATTACACATGTCCAATAAACGTCTTCTAATCCGTTCAGAAGAAACTCCTATTCCAGATAAGAAGAAATTGCTGCAAAGAAGAGGAGGCAAGATAGCGCAGTATGTCGATTCACCATAAAAGGAAAGCAAAGCGGTTGTAGTCCTACTCACATTCTGTTGAGCCCAACCTTGGCTCTAGGATGGATAACGATTATGGGTCTTCAAAGGATATTCAGGTGCCCATATACCCGCAACAAGGTTCTTCAATCGCTTTCCCCTGCAGTGGATCAAAAAAATACCAACGCACTACCTAGTGCAATATCGTTTAAATGTAATGGTAAAGTTGGTACTTATATATGGTTACACTCACATGTTAATGAGCCGCATTGGCTCCAAGATGTCGCATGGGAATATTAAGGTAATTCCAAAACCTTCTCTAAATCACGTTACAGGAAGCAGCAGTGGTTAAAATAAAAACAAATTTATTAATACATAAATTATATTACCAGAACGCGTTTCGCTCCTCAGAGCTTCTTCAGCTGGTATCACTGGTCTTATGTCTGCTGCTTCCTTATATACTATTAGACTGTCCCATTTAATCATTCACAGTTCACATCGAATCACAATCATTGAAACAATTAACACAATTTAAAAAGCCAATTAAAACACTTGAAACAAATTAAAAACAATTTAAAAACAATTGGGATCACATGTAACCTTTTATCTATCAATCTCATTAATGCCTGTGCTTCTATGGTGCCTCTAGGGGTGGAACGCTAGGTTATTAGCCTTAATTAGATGGGAAAATTACTTTTTTTTTTTTAAATCTTTTTTACTATATGGCGTTTAAACAGCGGGGCGCACATCACTGCGCATGCGCAAGTATCCAACGTATCAAATGGCTTCATTGAGCGCAGCTCTAACTGCGCATCTTGCGCACAACATCTAATGCGCATAGGTCACGAACTAATGGAGCCCCGCATCGGTATATATATCGCCCCATACTAATTAACACTTTCAGATGGAAATTTACCACCACAAATCAAGCGGATCACATCACTGGGGGCCAAAACTTGACCTGGTGAATGACCCTGCGCAACCCGCATCAAACATCCCGCGCGCACCGCCCACCGCGCACAAGACCGGCGCACACACTCTGCATCAGCATATACGTCGCCACCAATGGCACCCGACGCCATCAAAAAGGTGATGGCAACACTATCTCGGCCACATCAGCTCATATGACACCCCAATATGTGAAATGGAGCGAAACCACCACTCCCACAACTGGGAGGCACAAGGGCTCCACACACACACATCCCAAAGGTGCAAAATTAAAGTGACTAAGCTTCTATAAAACCATATTCACTATGTAATCTACACACAATCTGCATAAGTAAGGCCATATTGGCTAAAGTGTTGTTTTAAAACCATATTAAAGTGCTAGGACAATAACAAATGACAATTTGCATATCATTACACAAATTACCATATTTTAGTGCTAAGTGGCTAATATACTTATAAGATGTAATTAAAGTGCTATTTTTATAAAGTGCTATTTATATAATGTGCTATATTCATTAAGTGGGCTTAAATATAAATCCCCACCAAAACTATTTTTAGTAACTATATAAGCTAAGGTGCTATTTTTTTTTTTATTTTTTTTTTCCACATAGCCATGATTGGTTAAATCATATTCACTATGTGATCTAACACATAATGCATAGGTAAAGCCATATTGGCTAAATATAATAAGAATATATAAAGTGCTAAGTGACAAATAACGCATAATGTTACGTATATTAACATATTTTAAAGCTAAGTGACAAATATACCTGTAGGATGTAATTATAGTGCTATTTTATAAAATTACGTATAAAGTGTGCTATATTCACTGGATAGGCTTAAATACAAATCCCCACTAAAATCATTTATATACTAGTAACTATATAAACTAGGAGGCCTAGTAATATTATTTATAACAGGCTAAAATCACTATATGGACCATGGGTGTCAATATCTAAATCGTCTATATTTATAGATAAAGTGGCGGTATAAAATTAAAGGAAATGAACCAACTCAAAATCATTATTGAGACCATTGGGAGCCATAGTTCCCAATTCAAATATGGATTTCATCTCTTCCCTCCCTAGGACGGTGGTCTCACTCATGCCCTTGTTAATAGATCTAACCCTTTTGATGGCTCTAAATTTCAGACCCTTTGGGCAGCTATTATGTACGTGTTTAAAATGATAAGGTACCGAATGTTTTTCATATTGATTTTTTATATTCCTCACATGTTCGGACATCCTTACATTTAGGGCACGGCTGGTTCGTCCTATGTACTGTAATCCACATGGACATTCTAATAAATATATGACGTTTTTTGTGCAGCAAGTTAAAATACCCTTAATCCTCACCTCTTTATCAGTTTTCTTATTATAATAATTTTCTAAAAAGGCCTTAGCATTACCCGTTGACCTACAGGCGAGACATTGGCCACACTGATAAAATCCCTCTCTTAGATTAAAATGGTTGGGAATTTCTCTTTTTCCCTCAAACTTACTCCTCACCAATTTTGTCTTGATATTTTTTGCTCCTCTAAACAATATCCTTGGTTTTTCCCCCAATATCTTATCAAGATCTTTATCTTTTTTTAGGATGTGCCAATGTTTCTTAAATATTCTTTTAATTAATTGATCTTCATTATTAAATTCGCAAATAAAAGGGACTTCTTTCGTGACATCTTTCTGTTTTTTGTATATTATAAGGCTTTCCTGATCTACCTCCTTCAATTCTTTTATAAGATCCTCTAATTCTTCTTTATTATACCCTTTTTCCATAAAATCAGCCTTGAGGGATTCTGCCTGTTCTTCAAATATACTAACTTCTGTGCAGTTCCTCCTTAGTCTTGTTAATTGACCCTTTGGGATTCCCTTTAACCAGATGTTATTATGGCAACTTGTTCTGTCAATGTAGGTATTGACATCAACATCCTTGAAAAAGGTCTTAGTGTGCAACTTGTTTTCTTTTATATAAATCTCTAGATCGAGAAATGTTATTGTATCTCTACTCCATTTCTTATCGAGTTTAATCCCCCAATCTGGGCTATCTAGCTGGTCTAAGAATGCTATAAGGTCTCTCTCCTCTCCTCTCCAGACAAAAAATAAATCATCAATATACCTTTTATATATGGGCACTCTTCCTTGCGCCCAGTCACGCGAACCGTAGACAAAGTTGGTTTCCCAACCTGCCATATATAGGTTCGCGTAACTGGGCTCGAATCGAGTGCCCATAGCAGTCCCTCTAGTCTGAAGGTAAAATTTCTCATCAAATTGAAAATAATTATTATCCAGTATAAACTGAATGCCCTCCATAACAAAGTCGACTTGTTCATCACTTAGATCACTTGACAAATTTAATTGTTCTTTTACTATTTCTACTCCTTTAATATGCGGGATATTACTGTAAAGTGCATTTACGTCGCAGACCACTAAAAATCAATCAACTTCCCAGTTGACTTCTCTTAGTGTCTGAAGCATATCCATAGTATCTTTTGTATAGGACACCATCTTTTTGACTACAGGCTGTAGAATTTTGTCCACATATTGGGACAAATTACTCGTAATGGAGTTAATCCCCGCTACTATAGGGCGTCCTGGAGGTTCTATTGGGTTTTTGTGGATTTTTGGAAGTATATAAAATGAAGGTGTCTTAGGGTAAAGATTCTGAAGGTATTGATATTCCTTTTCCAGCAATATTCCTACTTCTTTCCCTTTATCAAGATAAACTTTCAAGGATCTTTTGATTGAATCAATCGGATTTTCCTTAATCTTTTTATATGTGACCCCGTCATTGAGAATCCTCATTACCTCTGTCACATAGTTGTCCTTCTTTAAGATAACTAACCCCCCCCTTTATCAGCCGGCTTAATCACAATTGATTCATCTCGCTCTAGATCCCTGATAGCTGTATTTTCTTCTTTAGACAAATTGAATTTCATTTTCTTATTTTTTGTATTTTTCTCCAAATCTGTCATTACCAACATTTCAAACATTTTCATTTCATCTGAAATATGGTTACGTGGGAAAAAAGTGGAATTGGGCTTAAGAGTGGTATGTACATACTGATCATTGGAAACAATATTCCTCTCTAGGGGAGTTTTAAGAAAGAATTTTTTTAAACATAAATTTCTTTTAAATTTTTGTAAATTGACAAATACATCAAATTTATTGATCCTATTAGTTGGTGCAAATTTTAGGCCTTTTTGTAACACCTTAATCTCTGTTGATGTTAAAACCTTATCACTAAGATTAAAAATACCCTCTGTATTTATCTTCTTTCTCTTTTTTCTCTGTTGGACCAATCTTCCTGCTCTAGTTCCCCTTCTAATCTTTCCCATCTTCTTTTCCTGTCCCCTTCTCTTAATCTTGTATCCGTGTCCATGGGGTTTCTGGGGTCTCTGTTCTTTTCCCTCTCTCCTGGTCGATCCCATAAAAAAACCTGATCGTCTTGATAGTCTGCCAGGGCATGAAATCTGTTCTTTAAAGGGATAGGGTCTTCTCTATTTGTTGTCTTATGTTTATAGGTGACCCTTTCTTTATCATTATCAGAATTACTGTATTCTGTATGACGTCTAGAGTTTTCCCCCAATGGAACATAATTGGGGTTCTGTGTTGACTCATGGGGTAGCCCCCTTGTATCCCCATTATTTCTCCATGGTGGTCTAGCTCTATTATCCACCCACTGTCTTCTGGGTCTAGAATACGAATTAGAATCATAATGATTTCCATTATGTGGATTATATCTATTATTATCATTCTGGAATCCTGATCTATTGAAGGATGGTATCCATGATCTATTATCCCATGTTCTTTGCCTGGGTTGTTGAACATAGTCTTTCTGATATGGTTTAAACCCTTCCCGGTATTACCCATCTCATATTTTTTATGTACATTTCCTTTTTTATAATCATCCACATCTCTTTCATACTTCCTTTTTTTAGTAGAAAGTATGTCTCTTTCTAGTTTTAGGAGTTTTTCTTCAAGATTTTTAAAAATTCCTATCCTTTCTTCATTAATTTTTTCATTCTCAATCATATTGGTGAGTTTTTCAATCTCTAGATTGATTTTAGGTAATTTTTCCTTTTTCTTTATTATAATATAATCCATCATACTGATTGCAAAACTCTCCAACAGTGTATCCCAACCTATAATAAAGTCCTCATCATCTTTTTCTGAAGTAGGGTTTTTTTGAAATCTAAGACCTCTAGGTGTAATCCCTTCTTTTTTGTATTTTTCCAGAGTGGCTATTTCCAACTTTACTTTCACTTCCTTTATTAAATTCCTTTCTAATTCTATCAAAGGTTCTCTGATGCTCTTGTAGTCAATAGTTTCCCTTATTATGGAGGGACCATTACCAAAGTAGTCTTCTACATTAGAACCAACTTGATTTCTATACTGATGTAAAGACATGTTCCTGGGCTGCTATAATCACTTATAGGAGATTTACCATAAACAATAGAATAATGAAAGAAAGAAACAGTGAAGCGCCTTCAGGAAGAAGGATTAAACGTACACGCTACACATTGAATGTGGGGGTTCTCCTAAAAACCTGGAAACATATATTGTGGATAGTCAATGGAGCGCCAGCGAACTGGATGTACGGTCAATCATTACACATGTCCAATAAACGTCTTCTAATCCGTTCAGAAGAAACTCCTATTCCAGATAAGAAGAAATTGCTGCAAAGAAGAGGAGGCAAGATAGCGCAGTATGTCGATTCACCATAAAAGGAAAGCAAAGCGGTTGTAGTACTACTCACATTCTGTTGAGCCCAACCTTGGCTCTAGGATGGATAACGATTATGGGTCTTCAAAGGATATTCAGGTGCCCATATACCCGCAACAAGGTTCTTCAATCGCTTTCCCCTGCAGTGGAAAGCTTAGTCACTTTAATTTTGCACCTTTGGGATGTGTGTGTGTGGAGCCCTTGTGCCTCCCAGTTGTGGGAGTGGTGGTTTCGCTCCATTTCACATATTGGGGTGTCATATGAGCTGATGTGGCCGAGATAGTGTTGCCATCACCTTTTTGATGGCGTCGGGTGCCATTGGTGGCGACGTATATGCTGATGCAGAGTGTGTGCGCCGGTCTTGTGCGCGGTGGGCGGTGCGCGCGGGATGTTTGATGCGGGTTGCGCAGGGTCATTCACCAGGTCAAGTTTTGGCCCCCAGTGATGTGATCCGCTTGATTTGTGGTGGTAAATTTCCATCTGAAAGTGTTAATTAGTATGGGGCGATATATATACCGATGCGGGGCTCCATTAGTTCGTGACCTATGCGCATTAGATGTTGTGCGCAAGATGCGCAGTTAGAGCTGCGCTCAATGAAGCCATTTGATACGTTGGATACTTGCGCATGCGCAGTGATGTGCGCCCCGCTGTTTAAACGCCATATAGTAAAAAAGATTTAAAAAAAAAAAAAAAAGTAATTTTCCCATCTAATTAAGGCTAATAACCTAGCGTTCCACCCCTAGAGGCACCATAGAAGCACAGGCATTAATGAGATTGATAGATAAAAGGTTACATGTGATCCCAATTGTTTTTAAATTGTTTTTAATTTGTTTCAAGTGTTTTAATTGGCTTTTTAAATTGTGTTAATTGTTTCAATGATTGTGATTCGATGTGAACTGTGAATGATTAAATGGGACAGTCTAATAGTATATAAGGAAGCAGCAGACATAAGACCAGTGATACCAGCTGAAGAAGCTCTGAGGAGCGAAACGCGTTCTGGTAATATAATTTATGTATTAATAAATTTGTTTTTATTTTAACCACTGCTGCTTCCTGTAACGTGATTTAGAGAAGGTTTTGGAATTACCTTAATATTCCCATGCGACATCTTGGAGCCAATGCGGCTCATTAACATGTGAGTGTAACCATATATAAGTACCAACTTTACCATTACATTTAAACGATATTGCACTAGGTAATGCGTTGGTATTTTTTTGATCCACTGCAGGGGAAAGCGATTGAAGAACCTTGTTGCGGGTATATGGGCACCTGAATATCCTTTGAAGACCCATAATCGTTATCCATCCTAGAGCCAAGGTTGGGCTCAACAGAATGTGAGTAGGACTACAACCGCTTTGCTTTCCTTTTATGGTGAATCGACATACTGCGCTATCTTGCCTCCTCTTCTTTGCAGCAATTTCTTCTTATCTGGAATAGGAGTTTCTTCTGAACGGATTAGAAGACGTTTATTGGACATGTGTAATGATTGACCGTACATCCAGTTCGCTGGCGCTCCATTGACTATCCACAATATATGTTTCCAGGTTTTTAGGAGAACCCCCACATTCAATGTGTAGCGTGTACGTTTAATCCTTCTTCCTGAAGGCGCTTCACTGTTTCTTTCTTTCAGGAATGTAATAGAGCCCATAGTGTATGCAGCGGCCCCGCAGACTCACCTCCGGAAACTTACTACATTGTATAACTCATTCTGCTGCTTTGTGCTACAATGTAACTACATGACCCACCATTGTGACATGTTAAAAGAGCTAAACTGGCCGACGCTGGAATCTAGACGTACTCTTCACCTTTCCAACCTGGTGTTTAAGAGCTTTTCTGGGAAGCTGCCACCCTACCTGAATAGACTGCTTCCCCAGCAGTTCCCTCATCCTATAACCTCCGATCCAGGACCAGCACCTTACTTGCAATACCACAATACAAAAAGAAAGTGTCTCGATCCTCATTTTCCTACAGAGCACCACAAATATGGAATAACCTCCCAGACGCCATCAAATCTTCCCCCGGTCTAAAGTCACTTAAGAGATCCCCATTAACGTGCCTCAATACGGAATGCACCTGTAAACATGTAACATAGTGACTATATTTATTTTCTGTGTTAATCTGTGTTGTTTTTAATATTTTGCATTTTATTACTTTGTATTTCTGTAACGATTGTAACAATTCAATGTTCTTGAACCCAGGACATACTGGAAAATGAGAGAAATCTCAATGTATCCTTCCTGGTAAAATACTTTATAAATAAATAAGTTTTCCCGGCTGGGTGTAGTAGAGGTAACTTCACTGCTCTGCATGGAGAGAGACTGTGGAGCCATGGGCCCGATCCCGACGAGCACCTCTCCAGTAAGTGTCCTTGGGCAAGACACCTACAAAGACACCAGGAAAAATAAAGCAAGGTTTTAATGTCTTGTTTTAATTTTGTGTATTTTTTCCATGATGCAACTTTTACCAAAAGCTTTGCTATGTGGCTGTTGTTTATTAGGCTTGTGCACCGATTTTTTTTTCGGTTCGATTCGGTTCGGCTCGTTCGGATTTTTAAACTTTTCGATTCGGCTCGTTTCGACCGATGTCTGTTTCGATTCGGTTCGGTTCGACTCGTTTTTCGTGTACATTTTTTTTTCGGAATATCGACCATTTTTCGTATTTTCGGGTCACTTAGCTCGTTTTTTGTATCGACTTTTCGGAAATTTTCGTTTTTTTCGGAACCTCTGTTCTCCTCGTTTCAAAGTGTCTAACTCTATTCGTTTTGACGGAAACTGCTATGGTTTACTTTTTTTATACTTTATATATTTTTTTATAATAAATTTATGGTTTGTTTTTCCATTTCACAACTTTATTTAATCATATTAAATGTTATGAAAGCCAAGGAACAAAAAAAATGAACAAAACGATTTAAAAAACGCTAAACTGACCCAAATGGTCTGACTTTAAAAATAAAAACCAGAACAAAAGGTTTTAAAACGGAAAAATAGTTGATCAAAAATACGCATTTACAAATACAAAATTTACAGTATCAGCGATATAACCGATAATAGTTAAATATACGATGTCCAGAATTACTGAAATGGAACCGAAATCACGAATGGAACCGAAATCATGAATAGAGTGAAAATTAATTTCGATTTGACACATTTCAAGTCCATTCGAAAACTCCGAAAATATTTCGTTTTGGCTCGGAAAACTTTTCGGATCTGCCATTTTCGGATCTAAAACTTTTCGGAAAATCGGCCACATCCGAAAACACGAATCGGGAAATTTCGTGAAAATTCCGAAATTCTGAAACCCGAAACGCACATCCCTATTGTTTATTTAATCTACAACATTTAACAGTTACTGAGTTGGAGGAGGGAATGTTTAGATAAGGCAGCAGGGGGCGTATTGTGTTCTTCAGGCTCACTGAGATAAGAGTTGGCAGCTGAATAAAGCAGGGAGCTTAAAATACTTCTAATCTGGTGATGTCCTTTGAATACATGTATTTATTTATTTATAAAGTATTTTACCAGGAAGGATACATTGAGATTTCTCTAGTTTTGAAGTATGTCCTGGGTTCATCCTACCAAATACAATGATTTGAGTCAGTGATCGTCCACTAGACTCCATTATATTGCCAATGCCACATAGTGACCAAGTGCCGTAAAGATACTGGGGGGGGGGGGGAGTTTTTCAACACAAAAGATCATTAAAGGAGTAAAATATTTTTCTAACTACACATACAAGAGAAAAAAACCCAGTACGCTTCAATATTTGAAAAGTGAAACGCTGTTTGCAAAGAAACTACTGAACGAAAATTTACGCATAAGGTCCAATGAATGATAATAAAAAGGGCTGTTACAGAAAATAGAATAAACGATTTTTAAAAAAAACAACAAATTTTGGCAAAAAAATCCCAAAAAATGCCTAAAAGATCCTAAAAAAAAGAGACTTTTTACTACAAAATATTATAATGAATGGTTTATTAGATGTTGATTTAAAACGGTAATATTTTTATCATTCAGGCCTATGGGATTCGCCTGAATAAACCTGTCGAATGAAACCACCGAACAGAAGGCAATTTGGCAACTTTTCACTGCTGGTTTGTGTTCTCTGAATAGCCGAAGCATTGCTTCTCTATGGGGATTTCACTGCCCTCGAACAGGCACCGAACAGGCACCGTATGTGCAGGCAATTCGCCAACATTTGGCGAACTGCCTGCTCTCTGAATAGCCGAATGGCCAGGAAAGGTAACCGTATGCTGAATTTCACTGTACGGTTGCCTTTCGGCCACAACTCGGATCTCTTTGAATAACCCTGATATATAAATTTGATAGGCCGTGTTAGTCCAGATACCAAAATCACGAGTATATATATTTATATATCTCAATGAGAACAGTATACATTACAAAAGAGGAAACAAAAATCTTCCTGTCTGGTGTGTAGTGGATAATTATCTGGAGTTAATTTACACTTGAAACCCTCTCATCTCTGTCTGTGATGTGTACTGCTTTGAGACACTTTTTTTGTTGCCATGGCGACGAGTACATTTAACTCATCATCGCGTTTTCTTGATATAAAATTAATCCGTCCTGTAAAAAAAATCATACCCCATTTGACATGATTAACCTCTTTAAAAACTATTTTCGAAGAATGAGCTTGAAATGTGCGATGCTCAATCAGCGACTTAAATTAGGATGAGAGAAATAGTATGAGGTGCAGCATGTTGTTCAGAGGCGACTAACATCGATAACGAGGTACTTTCACAATAAGCATCCTCACTTAAACGCCCTTTGAAAATGTTCCTGGGAGGGAAATAAAATATTGGAATATATATTGTTTTTTGTTCTTGAAGATGACGTCAGATACAGAGGCAGAAACATTTTGAGGTTTTAATCGTTTTCCGGTTCAAAAGATAAATCTGAAAAAAAAAAAAACCTTTGTTACTAAGTCTGAGTATACTTTTTCTTTAACCCTTTGCTGCTGCCGGACGTGCAATGAGGTCCCAGTTGCGTGTAGGCCTTAATGCCAGGGGATGGTATGGCACACCCAAGAGCTCGTCAGCTACTCCCTTGCCCCGCCTCCCTTGCAGGTGGCCAATGTCCACAACTGGGGGAGTTGCCGGAGAGCAGCAGGGCTGGCAGAGCCACCCCACATTGTTCAGGCCCTCCTGCCTCCCTGCAGACCCTGGTGTTAAGGGGCTAAAAGTAACTGCTGATGCCCCGTAGGGCCAGATTATCATAAAGGCTAGGGGAGCTGCAGCTCCAGGCCCAAGCCCCAAAACTGGCCAAGAGAAAAGTTAACTATTTCAGCACAAATTTCCAGCAACACAAGGAGATTATGAGGAGTAGGGTAGTGAGACATTGGGAGTTAGGAAGAATGGCACAATGGAAGGTGAGAAGGATGTGACAAAGACACACCAAATCTTCAGCTCCAAGCCAATGTAGCCCTTAATCCAGTGCTGGTGCCCCGAGATGGAGTATACTCGATCTATTCTTATTCAGAAGCAATACAAAGGAATTTTATCTATTACAAACGGAATTCGTTTGCAAATGGGCTACAGAACATGCCCCTAAAAGTCCAACATGTCGGACATGACAGGTGGTGTGTTGAAATAGTTTCAAAAAGATCTGAGGTCTGTTTTTCCTGCACAGAAACTCAACATTTAAGCTGCAATGTACATGTGGTAACCCAACCTCGGGGCCAGCGTAAACCATCATTATTACTCCCAATTCATGCATAAAGCATACCATAACATAGTCATCTGCGCTTTGTCTCCAAGAGGTCAAACAGAAGCATTTAATGTGTTAGAATGGCCACTAAAATTTCTAGCCCACCTTGTCACAGAGAAAGTTTGAGTCATATTCAACAGGGAAAAAATCAACATATCATATGCAGTAGAGATAAAATCACTGCTCTATAACCGTGGAGACCCATGTTCAAATCCTGGCCAGAGCACCCCTTAGTAATTGTCCTTGGGCAAGATACCTAACGGTAGCAAGTCTCGACTTTACGAGAAGTGGGTTCATCCTAACCACCAGGTCGCTGATCTACAATCATGGAAAGATGACTCAATCCAGGGGCGGACTGACCCATTGGCCACTCGGGCACTGCCCGAGGGCCCGCGGGTTAATAGGGGCCCAGTTTTGCCATGCATAGTGTGGGCTCTCAGCCCTGGTATCGAGACCCCGATCACGGCGAACTCCCTCTCAAACTGCCGCGGCGGCGCAGCAGCGTGTGCCTGCCCATATTACAAGCACGATCTCGCATACGCTACAATGTTGCCGCCCCCTCACGGGATGCAGGACAGAGCAGAGCGTCAGAGCAGAAGAGGATGTTGAAATAAGTGCGTGGTCCAGCCTGGCCCGGCCGGCCAATGGCTCAGTCACAGTGGGCTGCCGGCTCTTTCCCGATCAGAAGCTCCGGTCCGGAAACGAGGGACTAGGTGAGGGTCATGGACAAACTATCAGCTCAAGTACATGGCACTCTGTAGACTTATAAGATACGGGACTTGTGGTCTGAGGTAAACTCCGCTTGACGATTTGCAGGTGTTTCTCTTTTTGTGTATGGTTTTTCTCGCTCGAGGGTGGAAGCACTCGTTCTTTCCTTCATTCAAAAGTTTTTGTGTGTCTTTTGTCCCTTTTTATCCTTCTGTCTGTCCTGCTTTTGGGATTCCTTACCTGGGTAGAGGTAATGTCACCGCTCTGCATGGAGAGAGCCTGTGGAGACATGGGTTCAATCCCAGCGAGCAACTTCTCCAGTAAGTGTCCTTGGCAAGACACCTAACAGTACATACTCGCCACCCAGGACATACTTGAAAACGAGAGAAATCTCAATGCATCCTTCCTGATAAATGTTGGAGATACAACAGCATATATTATACTATGGACTGCAGGTGGCGCTGTTAGTACAGGTTAAATGTGTTCTAAACTCGTTGGTATATGTTCACAGGAAATAAGTCTCTATTGTCTCTGCTTTACTTCCTTCTTCCTTTCTAGCTGTGTGATGATGAAGCATCCTGATATATCTCCAGTGACTAATAAAGTTGTTTTATTGCTATATGCACAAAGTAAAGTTCTCTACTGCAGATTCACAAGACTCCAGTGCCTCTTTCATACATAACCAACAGGTTATGGGCCCAGACACTGAAAACGAAACTACAAATCAGTAAGTGCTGCAGCTATCATCCAAATACCTGCTGTGTGTGAGGAAAGGAGCTGCATCCAATATACTGAAAGATGGCAAGTGGCTCAGATGTGAAATATGCAATAGCAAAGCTAAACAATACCAATTATCAGCTGTGGAAGTTTAAGCTGGAAATGCTGTTATCCAAAGATGATCTGTGGCAGGTGCTGGATACAATCAGACCCACTGACAACCCAGAAGAATGGGACAAAAGAAACAGGCAAGCAAAAGCAGTTATAAGCCTGTTAGTGGAGGATGATCAACTAATCCATATAAGAAAAGAAAACACAGCTAAAGGTATGTGGACTGCACTACAGAAACTGCACGAGCGTTCAAACTTAAACAGTAAACTATATCTGCTACGTAAACTGTATAAGATGAGGCTGGAAAAAGGCCAGGAAATGTGTGAACATGTGAACGCTATGCTGGAAATTGTGGAGCAATTACGTGCAATTGGAGAAGAAATAAAAGACAATCATGTAGTGGCATTACTATTATGCAGCCTTCCAGAATCATATAGTGCCCTGATAAACGCTCTAGAAACCAGAGCAGAGGAAGAACTAACACTGGAATATGCTAAAGGGAAATTAATTGATGAATACAACAGAAAGAAGGAAAATATACGTGGTGAAGAGAATGACAAAACAGAAGTAGCTCTAAAGGTGAATGAAAACACAAAACAAAACAAAGAGACCAGAGTGTGTTTTCGCTGCAAAAGGACAGGTCATTTGAAATATAATTGTTCAATCTGGAAAGCAGAACAGCGAAGGAGAGAGACATTCACAAAAGAAAGAGCTAAAGCAGCCACACAGGAAAGCAAAGACACAGCGTGGAGTGCAAGTTTTAAAGTAACTCAGAATACTACCCCGCATGGATGGTACATTGACTCAGGAGCAACAAGTCACATGACCAGTGATGAGACCTTCTTCACAGAAATTAATTTTAATACAAAAGACAAAGTCTTCCTAGCAAATGGGAAAAGTATTACATCAGAAGGTAAAGGTCAAGGATTTCTGAACTGCATCACACCATCAGGAGGTAACCGAAGCATCCTTGTAAAGAACGTTCTGTATGTTCCAAGTCTAGAAGGAAGCCTCCTATCAGTAAAAAACCTTGCTAACAATGGACTTACAGTACAATTCCGAGGTAATGAATGCACAATTCGAAACAGAAAATAAATCGTTGCAAAAGGAAGGTTGAATGAACACCTATACAAAATCGTCACTGAACGTGTTCAAGTCAAAACAGTCACTCATAATCCACATGACAAGTGCATCCATCTATGGCACAGACGATTGGGGCATCGAAACTCAGAAGCTATAAAGGAACTTTCTAAGAGAGAATTATCAGAAGACATGATAATGATACCTTGTCCAAAGTTGATGAAGTGCACGTGTTGCATCAAAGCAAAGGCCACACGTACACCACTTCCACAAGCCAGTCAAAGAAAAACCACTAAACCCATGGAACTTATACACAGTGACGTGTGTGGACCAATGAAAACCCCGACACCCAGCGGCAACAAATATTTAATAACCTTCATTGATGACTATTCCAGGTACACAACGACATATCTGATGAAACACAAAAGTGAGACAACTGATAAACTTCAAGAATTTGTAGCGATGACTAGCAACAAATTTCAAAGGAAACCCGGAATAATACGCACGGACAATGGAGGGGAATATATGGGTAAAGAAGTGGAATCATATCTAAAGAAACATGGTATCATACACCAGACAACCGTACCGTACACTCCAGAACAAAACGGTGTAGCTGAAAGAAAAAATCGCACTCTTGTAGAAATGGCCAGATGCATGCTTTCAGATGCCAACCTACACAACAAGTACTGGGGAGAAGCAATAATGACTGCAACATACAGTTGTGTTCAAAATTATTCAACCCCCAATGCTGTAAAGGGTTTTAGGGAATTTAGTGTACATTTGTAATTGTATTCAGAATGAAATCCTACAAGGACTTTTTAAAGAACCATATGCAACTAAAATGACATCAATTGGTTTTGTAATACAGTAGTGAATGTTTCTTTTGTGAATTCTTCATTGACACAATTATTCAACCCCTTAAAGGCTACCACTCTGAAGAACAGAGGTTCATTCAAGTGTTTTCAATCAGGTATTGAAAACACCTGTGGATATCACGGAGCAGCAATAAAGCATAATAAGCACCAATTAGGCAGCTTTAAAATGACTGTGATACTCAGCTCCTTCTAGACATTTACTGGTGTGGTTACAAACATGGTGAAGTCAAGAGAATGGTCCAGGAAGACAAGAGAAGAGGTGATTACTCTTCACAGGAAGGGCAATGGCTATAAGAAGATTGCAAAGATGTTAAACATACCAAGAGAGACCATAGGAAGCATCATTCGCAAATTCAAGGCAAAGGGCACTGTTGAAACGCTACCTGGTCGTGGCAGAAAGAAGATGCTGACTTCGACTGCTGTGCGCTACCTGTAGCGTAGAGTCGAGAAACGTCCCCGTGTGACTGCTGAGGAACTGAGAAAAGATTTGTCAGATGTGGGTACTGAAGTTTCAGCTCAGACAATACGGCGCACACTGCGTAATGAAGGCCTCCATGCCAGAACTCCCAGGCGCACCCCCTTGTTGTCTCCAAAGAATAAGAAGAGTCGACTGCAGTATGCCAAAAGTCATGTGGACAAACCACAGAAGTTTTGGGATAGTGTTCTGTGGACTGATGAAACAAAATTAGAACTGTTTGGGCCCATGGATCAACGCTATGTTTGGAGGAGGAAGAACAAGGCCTATGAAGAAAAGAACACCTTGCCTACTGTGAAGCATGGCGGGGGGTCAATCATGCTTTGGGGCTGTTTTGCTTCTGCAGGTACAGGGAAGCTTCAGCGTGTGCAAGGTAACATGAATTCTCTTCAGTACCAGGAGATATTGGATGACAATGTGATGCAGTCCGTCACAAACCTGAGCCTTGGGAGACGTTGGACCTTTCAACAGGACAATGATCCCAAGCATACCTCCAAGTCCACTAGAGCATGGTTGCAGATTAAAGGCTGGAACATTTTGGAGTGGCCATCGCAGTCACCTGACTTAAATCCGATTGAGAACCTCTGGTGGGACTTAAAGAAAGCAGTTGCAGTGCGCAAGCCTAAGAATGTGACTGAACTGGAGGCTTTTGCCCATGACGAATGGGCGAAGATACCCGTAGATCGCTGCAAGACACTTGTGTCAAGCTATGATTCACGTTTAAAAGCTGTTATAACTGTAAAAGGATGTTGTACTAAGTACTAAGATTGAATGTCACTTGGGGGTTGAATAAAACTGATAATGATGTGAGCACAGAAAAGACATTTGTGGTTATTTCATTATAATTGTTATGTTATATTTGTCTGACCTACACGTGCCTCTTTGATTTAATTGTAAGCAAGATGACTGAATGATCAAAATCAATGTCAAACTGGCCAAAACACTCAATTTCAGTGGGGGTTGAATAATTTTGAACACAACTGTATCTACAGAACAGACTACCATCTAAAGCTATTGAAAGTACCCCTTATGAAATGTGGAACAGATCAAAACCTAGTATAGGTCATATTAGAGTGTTTGGTTGCAAAGCATACGTTTACATTCCAAGTGAAAAACGCTCCAAGTGGGAGAACAGAGCCATAGACGGCATTCTAATAGGCTACAGTGAACAAAGTAAGGGATACAGAATCCTTAATCCAAAGATCAACAAGGTCACAGTAAGCCGCAGTGTTTATTTTGATGAAAGCCAAACATCAGAAATAATGACTTCCGAAAAACACGAAGAAAAAGGTGCAGATTGAAATAGCAAGAGATGCTGACCAAAAGGAAACTGTGCAGGAGTCAGACCAAGAAGTGGAACTCACAATTGATGACTTAACTGTTCACAATCCAGTAGAACCGACAGAAACAACCAGAAATCAGAAGATCTACTCGGACAACAAAAGGGATCCCACCGCGCAAGCTGTCCACTGTTAAGACACATGAGACATTTGAACCAACATCTTGGGAAGACATAGATAAACTACCAAAAGGGGAAGCCAATCAGTGGAGAAAGGCGGCTGAAGAAGAACTAAAATCACTTCAGAAAAATGAAACCTGGACTCTCACAGAGCTCCCTCCCGGTCACAAAACTATAGGAAGTAAATGGATTTTTAAAGTGAAGTACGACGCAGAAGGAAACATTCACAGATACAAGGCAAGAGTAGTCGCCAAGGGATATTCCCAGAAATATGGGAAGATTATGATGAAACATTTGCTCCAGTGGTAAAGCACACAACCATTAGAACATTCCTCAGCATTGCAGCTGAAAAACAAATGCAAGTGAAGCACCTGGATGTCAAAACAGCTTTTCTATATGGAGATATCAAAGAGGAACTCTACATGGAGCAGCCACCAGGGTTTAATACAGGACAGAACCTTGTGTGTAAACTGCAAAAGAGCATCTATGGTCTCAAACAAGCAGCAAGAATGTGGAATGAAAAAGTGAACGAAGTACTCACAACAGAAGGATTTTCAAGAAGTAACGCTGATCCATGCCTGTATTCAAAGAATCAAGACAACAAATGGATCTACCTACTAATTTATGTTGATGACATCATAATTTGTTTTGAACAAGAAGGGGATTATGATCAAATAACTAGCACATTGAAACAAAACTTTGAGATTAAAGAGCTTGGGAACATTGCTCACTATTTAGGAATCCAAATCGAGAAAGAAGAAGACGGAAGTTATCTTCTTCACCAAAGTCAGAAAATTACAGATATTCTAGCAGAGTTTCACATGCAAGATGCAAAAGAGGTGAAAACGCCTATGGAACCAGCTTATCAGAAAGACAATGGAATGGAAAACTTGTTACCTAACAATGAGAAGTACCGCAAAGCAATTGGAAAATTGTTATACATTGCAACTGTGACAAGACCAGACATTGCCGCAGCATTGAGTATACTCTGTAGAAAAGTTTCAACACCCTGTCAACGTGATTGGAATGCCGTAAAAAGGGTGATACAGTATCTAAAAGGAACAATTCATATGAAACTGCGACTGCCAGCAACACCCAATGCAAACTTAATTGGATATGTAGATGCTGACTGGGCCGGAGATATCACAGACCGCAAAATCTACTACTGGTTACATCTTCCAGTACGGAGAAGGAACCATCAGCTGGTCTAGTCGAAAACAAGCGACTGTTGCACTCTCTTCAACTGAAGCAGAATACATAGCAGCAGCACATGCAATGTCAAGAAGCAATTTGGATTCGTCAACTTCTATTAGACATGGGACTGGATATGTCTAAACCGATACCCATCTTTGAAGACAACCAGGGATGTATAAAGTTGACACAATCAGAAAGGATCAACCCTAGAACCAAGCACATAGACGTAAAATATCATCTGCTCAGGGACACACAAGAGCAAGGACTTATCGATATTCAGTATTGCCCATCAGAAGAGATGACTGCAGATGCACTCACCAAACCGTTGCCAAAGGAACGTTATTGTTTTCTTCAAAAGAAGCTGAATGTTGTATGATTATGCACATGCTGTTGAGAAGGGGTGTTGGAGATACAACAGCATATATTATACTATGGACTGCAGGTGGCGCTGTTAGTACAGGTTAAATGTGTTCTAAACTCGTTGGTATATGTTCACAGGAAATAAGTCTCTATTGTCTCTGCTTTACTTCCTTCTTCCTTTCTAGCTGTGTGATGATGAAGCATCCTGATATATCTCCAGTGACTAATCTGTTATAAGTTGTTTTATTGCTATATGCACAAAGTAAAGTTCTCTACTGCAGATTCACAAGACTCCAGTGCCTCTTTCATACATAACCAACAATAAAATCCTTTCTAAAAAAAAAACAAGACTGGACAAACAGGACCGTTTAACCGAATGGGCACCTGCTCTGTGCACAGCTATGGCAACAGCGTGACGATAAGGTCAAATATAGTCTAATCATAAGCGGGACTGTAACTTAGCGTTACTAAATATGGTCGTATTACCCAGCCGGTACTTGGTTCGTCCCTATCTACATTTTCTCGATGTTTCTTATCTAGTTTATGGCATAAAAGTTTTCTTCTTGTGTTTGCATTCAGTTTGTGTGCAATCCTAAAATATGGGCTGCACACGCCTGCGTCTCTAGCCTGTTTTTATTAAGATTATTGCTTTTTCCGCAGACTCGTATTTGTGATGAATATGCTTGCCCAGCACACAATAATAAGACCCTATTGGGCTCTCCCCTGAGGCTCGTTACTGGGCCTGCAAGGCAGCTCATTGTATGCAAGGGCTATACTGTCTGTGCGGTGGAGACTTAATAAATTAATGCTGGTTTAATCCTCCTTATGCCAGTGATCCCGGTGTATTCACAAGCCTGGATAAACAACATTGCTTTGCATTGAAATAGGTGAATAGAAAAAAAAAAATACATTATATTTGTTAGAGGGATACGTTAGGGTTGAAATGGGGGGGGTGTCGAACCTTACGTGCACCCGTTCTCATAGTATTCCTTTACTGAGTTATAAACTCACCCTCTTTCCATCGACGGGCTTCGCCATTGCTCTGGATGTGACATGCTGCAGCTTTCCTGCAGGCTGCAGCATGTCACGTGACTAGGCTGAACTTAGACGCTTTCATAAGCATCCAGACAATCTAATGGTTCTCAATGGGATTGAATTGAGAGCCATTGGCTAGAGGCAAGAATGAGTTAGAACTGGGGTTTTTTTTAGGCGGGACGCACCGGTACGCTGTACCGGCACCTCATCGCCAGCCACCTTAAATTTTTTACAGCTTCGGTATCGGACTCTCGGAGTCCGAATCTGGAGCTGTCTCGTCGGTGCAGCTGCAGATCCAGCAGCCGCCGCGTTAGTTCCTTCAATGAGCGGCCGCCTGCATGGATATCTGCCACTCGCCTGAGATCCATCCTCCAGCCTGCCGCGATCGAGATTGCGGAGTTCACGTGTACTCCGCGATCTTGCGAGATCGAGGCAGGCTGGAGGGTGGATCTCAGGCAAACGGCAGATACTCATGCAGGCGGCCGCTTGTTGAAGGAATGAACGCGGCGTCCGCTGGATCTGCCCCTCAGAGGTGCCTGGTAGAGGTGAGCTGGGGGCAACTTATATCCATGTCAGCCTGGGGCAATCTATCCACGTGTGAGCTGGGGCCATTTATCCATGTGTGAGCCTGGGGCCATTTATCCATGTGTGAGCCTGGGGCAATATATCCATGTGTGAGCTGGGGCAATATATCCATGTGTGAGCTGGGGCCATATATCCATGTGTGAGCTGGCGCAATATATCCATGTGAGCCTGAGGCAATATATCCCTGTGTTAGCCTGGGGCAATATATCCATGTGAGCCTGGGGCAATATATATCCATGTATGAGCTGGGGGCAATATATCCATGTGTGAGCCTGGGGCAATAAATCCATGTGAGCTGGGGCAATAAATCCATGTGAGCTGGTCTGGGGCAATATATCCATGTAGAAAAATACCAAGGTATATGGGAGCGCATAGAACATATACAGACAATGTATTAAATAATCAATACAAACAATGTGTTAGATGGTAAGTCCGTGGTCTTTAAATCAGAATAGTCCGTAAATCCTAGAAGAGGAGACAGAAGGAGACCATTGCGCAGTATATACTGGAAACAAATGACCACACACTGATAGTTATACAACTCACAAGTGAGGAGTCTTCAAGACTCTAGATGTACGTCTTTAAGTCTCTTTATGGGGGACTTCACCCGTATGGTAGATACTTGTCCCGTATGATGGATGCTGTATCTTGATGGAGAATGTATCTCAAATAGAAAGAAAATACATAGTACAGTACTGTATAACTGGAATCTATATGTACTATAAAGGAGCACACTCACGTGTTTCAGAACCTCCACTGTGGGTGGTTCTGTAATCGCACTTTGGACCTCTTATCGCTTAAGGGGGTCCCACCTATTGAGCACTGCTTCAGATTCCAGGAGCATCAGAGTGGAGATCCAGGAGCGTCAAAGTAGAGATCTAAAGGCTGCTGTCCCTTCTTAGGTATGTGTCCAGTATTCAGGAATCAAAATAAATAAAATCAAAATAGAAATGAAATAAATAAAATGGGAATATAAAATAATTAAAATATAAAATTTATTGAGTACAAATCGAGACGCGTTTCGCCCGCATCTGCAGGCCTTATCAATCGAATTCATTATACATCCATGTGAGCTGGCCTGGGACAATATATCCATGTGAGCTGGGGGCAATAAAGCCATGTGAGTAGGTCTGGGGCAATATATCCATGTGTGAGCTGGGGCAATATACCCATTTGTAGGCTGGGGGCGATATATCCATGTGTGAGCTGGGGGCAATATATCCATGCGTGAACTGGGGGCAATATATCCAGTGTGAATAAATGAGTATTTATTAGGACACGAAAAATCGTCATAATATTCAGTTTTTCCCTGGGCGTGAGAGTACCCCACCTATTTTTCCAGAAAAAAGTGCTGAGTTAGAATACTCATTCCTGACCTTTTTGTAGAAATCCAGGTCAGCAAGCTCTCTGATCTGAGCTTTGTGTCCAGCGCTAATACCCCTGCCCAGAAGGTTGAATTATTCCAAGTTATTACTCCTAGCAGGTTACCGCTCGAGGATCAAAGTAAAGCACTAGGCCTTTAATGTCTAGACCAGGGCAGTTGAACTCAGACCCTTCAGATGTTTATTACCTAAAAATCCCAGAATTATTTCAATGTAACAGATGGCTGAGGAATCGTGTGAAAAAAATAGCAAAAAACTAAAATAGGAGAAAATTGCGACGTTTCAGTCCTATCGGACCTTAATTATGCATGATTAAGGTCTATTAGGACCGAAACGTGCAAGTTGTCTACTCCCTTATCTATATTTGTAATGTCTACAGCAGAGTTGGCTAGAATTTAAAGTAGGCTTGGCGGCTAAGTTAAAAATGCACATCTCTGTGCAAAGATTGAACACACCTCAAGGACACGTGTCCTAAATCTCTATTGGCTTGTTAAATTTCTTTTATTGGATTTTACCTCAATCCCACTACTAAAAGGGGTTACTCACAGAGCACCGAAATGTCGTCAACATTTTGGTGTTCTGTTGTTCCCTGCAATTCGGGGAATAAAATTTCCCCACCCTGCAGTGAATTCACCATTCGCCGCAGGGTCCCCGAAGTGCCTACTTAACGAAAATGTCTGGAATTTACATATAAGGTCCTATGATTGATAATAAAAAGGTCTCTTACAGAAAAAAGAATAACCACTATAGGATGGATATGTTGTGAGTTTGCAAAATCACTTCAAAATAACAATTATTCAAAAAGAATCTACACTCGCCCCTTATTGCACAGCACAGAGGACGCATGAATGATCCACCATCGGCAGATTCATAATATATCATTATTATATGTATACGTCATGTCCTGCCAGAATGCTATAACTAAAAATATTTTTGAAAACATTAAAAAAGTGCATGTGATTTTTTTTTTACATTTTAAAGTTGGGGGGGGGGGCAAATATAGGATCCGCCCCGGGTGCCAAATGTTCTAGGTTCGCCCCTGCCTGGATCCACCACTGGCTGGAATGGGTTCCTGATAATGGTCGACTTCTTCTGCAGGCAGACTTGTTTATTTTTTTTAACAATTCTTCCATTCATTCAATTCTTTAATGTCCTTGATTGATGCTTCCAACACTTTATTCCAGATTTGGTATTATAACTCCTATGTCTTCAATACTGCCGATTTTTATATGTGACCACTAAAGAACCATAGGAATCCCGGTGACAGTAACTTATTTTGGGATTCTGTCACACTTTAAATGTTGCTCTTGTATACAGGGCGGTACCAGAGTATTTTGCGCCCTTGGCAAAACCAGCCACTTGTGCCCCCCCAAAAAAATTGTTAACTGTTAAATGTGGGGGGGGGCACACACTTTGGACAGACACACATTGCAGGACACACACACTGTGCATGGGGGGCTGCACACGGTAGTTCGGTGCCCATCTTACCCCTCCGCTGGTCAGGCCCGTTGTCAGGCTCGCGTCATGATGGAGCCATGGCAGGGCCTTAATATCAAATAATATCCCAAGTGCTGGGGGAGAGCAGATGAAGCAGACACAGGAACTTATGCTGGTAAATAAGTGTATATTCAGAACACACAGCAACAAGTCTGATACAGAAATAATAGAGCACTGGATACAACAGGAAAAGTCACTCTGCGTGCAGGTAGTGTCTATGTACCAGGGATTGTGGGCTATATAGTCCACTGCAGACAGGATCCTCTGCACGGGAACCAGGAGCTCTTGGCACAGGTACCTTGGTAGCAGGAAGGTGGAATAAAGCAGAACACAGGTAGCCACAGGTGCAGTCTCTTAGGCCCACAGGATAGTGGGCTATGCAGTTACCACTGCAGAAAGGATCCACTGAGCTGGAAACAGGAGCTCTTCGCAAAGGTACAATCTGCAATGTGCAATCTGCAAAGCTCCTACAGAGAATGGTGGGTAATACTGACATAACATACGGTGAGGGAGCTCTCAGGACCTCACATGGGCAGGAAATCAAGGAAAATGACAGAGCATAGAAGGAAGGGTGTGTCCAGGTTATATGCACACCCACTCAGGAGCTGGCATAGGGATTAACCCCTGAGTGGATGCAGACAAGAGCAAGAGCAATATTGTGTATACAGGCAGGCTCCTGGAGCTGGCATGACACCCGTGATCAGTCTGTGAATCTTTCTTTCCTCTGCCCTCTGTGCCCCTTTCTTTCTGTCTTTTTTTCTTCAATGCCTCTTTCTTTTGCCCTTTTTTTCCTCTACCCTCTTTCGTTCTTTCCTTTCTTTCTTTCTTTCTCCTATCTTTCCTCTGCCTCTTTCTCTCCTCTATGCCCGTTTCTTTCTTTATTTCTCTTTCTTTCGTGCCTTTCTCTCTTTCTACGGCCTCTTTTTTCTTTAATCCTCTGGTGGCACCTGCATGTCATCTGGTGGCACCTGCGCGTCACCACAAGACACCCACCTTCGTGTGGGGGGTCCGCAAGCCGAAAATGAGGAATGGGTACAGTAATGGAACCTGGGTTGGGACCGGCTGCGCCCCTAGGTGGCAGGGCACCCTAGACGGTTGCCTAGCTTGCCTAATGGGAGCACCGATCCTGCTTGTATATGGTAATGATTGCATGATAAAAGTTTTGCACCATTAGTTCTGTTAGTCACATGGCATAAATCCATCTTTCATCCTTTAAAATTCTAGGTTCTAACATTAAAAAATTATTTATTTCAGGTAATTGCTGATTGAGCTTCCTAATGGGAAATGAGAAGATTTTTTTAAATATGTTTTTTATAATAAAGTAACATAGTTTGCCTTTGCTTCTGTTACGGTAAATAACCTGCTGTTCACCCTACTTTGCTTCTTAAGTGCTTTTATTTTTTTTGCATTCTTCACTTTTTGATTGATGCTTTTATATTGAAAAAAGCCTTGTCAAGGCATTAGAGATACATATATTTATATAGCTCTATAAAGTCATAATATAGCCATAAACTGTATTTTTTCTTTACTTTATAGTGCCATTTTCTTTATGGATCTACAGAGCTATAAAAGCATATGTTTTACAAATCATTTTTTTTTTTGGAAAGCATCTCAGTTTTATTAGATCATTTTTTTCGACAAGTGTTATTACCTGGCTCGTGTGATATCCCTGCCTCTTGTATTATTATCCAAAACACTCACTTATGTTGCAATGCAGACATGGCTTCAACAAAGGTATGATCATACTAAAAGGAATCTGTTGCGTTTGACAGTATGAATAAAGATACTCAAGTCATTCAAACGCTCTATCGCCTTCCTGAAATTTACCTAAACCCATTACCTTTTCATTCCATTCCCTCGAAAAGGAAATATTCTATGAAAACTGCGTTATTTATGTATTATATATGACACAGCCTATTGCAAGTCAAGTTTTAAGCAGTGCGGCATAATTGTCAGGTGTACATAAATACAGGTTTTCATAAATACTTATTTTCAGAACTTTATAAAGAGATATTGTATGTAAATATTTAGTTATACCTTCTTATTCTAATCACAGCCTTCAGCGACTCTATTGTCATTCTGAATTCTCTTGTTAAAAGGAAATTTGTGGGAAATGTAAACAATAAAACAATGAGTAATACATATAGCAATAGGAATTTTCTCGTGCGGCGCCGACCCTATGGAATGCTCTCCCGCGCAATATCAGACTGTCCCCAAATCTGGCTTCATTTAAAGGCTCCCTAAAGACCCTTCTGTTTAAGGAAGCCGAGCACCTGACTCCATTACAAGTCATCCGACCTACCCAAAAACGGTCCTCACCTCTCCCTGCATTAACTCATCACTGCAGCCCCCCCTCCTGTTTCTAATCCCCCTTCAAATATCTAGATTTTAAATTCCAATGGGAATCGGGCCCTCAAGTCCTCCTGTATCTGCTGGCAGCAATACTGACCTGCCTCCTGTATGTATTGTAGAATGGTCCTGTTTTTACTCATAGAAACATAGAAAATGTCGGCAGATAAGAACCTTTCGGCCCATCTAGTCTGCCCAATTACATGGATACTTTACCTGGATTTATCTTTTGTTTAGGATAGCCTTATGCCTATCCCATGCCTGCTTAAATTCAATTACTGTTTTGGCCTCTACCACTTCTACTGGAAGGCTGTTCCATGTATCCACCACCCTCTCAGTAAAATAATGCTTCCTGATGTTACTTTTAAACCTTTGCCCCTCTAATCTAAGACTATGTCCTCTTGTTTTGCTACTTTGTTTCCTTTTAAATATACTCCCTTCCTCTACCTTGTGGATTCCCTTTACGTATTTAAATGTTTCTATCATATCTCCTCTGTCTCGTCTTTTTTCCAAGCTGTACATGTTAAGATCATTAAGCCTTTCCTGGTAACTTTTCTCCTTCAAGCCGTACACCATTTTAGTAGCCCTTCTCTGAACTCTCTCTAAGGTGTCTATATCCTTCTAGAGATACGGTTTCCAGTACTGCACACAGTACTCCAAGTGAGTACTCCAAGTCATTGCACCTTTTGTACAGTGCTGCGGAATGTGTTGGCGCTTAATAAATAATAATAACAAGAAGAAGAAACACAAATAGGGACAGGCCCGCACTGGCCAGTGGGCATACCAGGCGTTTTCCCAGTGGGCCGTTTGCCTTTAGGGCTGGATGGCTGGGGCCCAGCTGGTTGTATCTTATACAGCTGCCAGTCTTCTTCATCCTCTTTTCACCCTGGTGGTCTGATAGGTCGCGGGCATGCAATGCGGTTTGTGCTGCCAGCACTCCGACACTCACTGACTCCGTCAGTGCCACCGGTGCTCAGCTGTGTCATCAGAGAGCGCCGGCATCCAGCGTGGGAGCACAGCTGCTCAGACCACCAGGGGGTCCAGCATCGATGGCCCTCTCAACCGGTCAGGTCCCTCGCCGCGGACACCACAAGAGATCCTGAACAGGATCTGTGCCATCCTTTAACCCAGCTACAACTTCCCTGTTATGTCCCATTCCAGGTTTTCCATCCAGCCCGCTCCCTCATCCAGTTCCTTGACCTCCACCCCTATGTTTCCCATATATATAACCCTTAGCTTAATTATCCCTCATCTGCCCAGTGCCCAGCTCTCCATATAGGGAGACTACACCCGATGCTCCCCACTTCAGCATTGTAGTCTGACCAACGAGTCACACGCTGTGTGAGCCTGCCTGTACCTGGATTCCAGACCCCCTTCCCTTCCCTACCGCTACCGGACTCTTGTTTATCCGGACTCCTTTTTATCAAGACCCTTGCTTTTCTGGACTTCTGTTGTTATCTGGATTATCCTCTCAGCTTGCCCTATGGACTTTTGTTTCTTTCAAAGACTTCCATCATCTATATGGACTTCTACTGACCCCTGTACCAAGACCCCTTTGTTGCCACTTCCACAAAGACCCTCTACTATCTGTGTATCCGTCCCGGTGTCCTGCAATCTGCCTTTTTTGTTTATATCCGATTTCTCAGTAAGAACCTTCTCTGCTTAGTTCCTTGTTCATGTCATGCCCCTCTGTCTCTAGCCTGTGTCTTAGTTTATTCAGTTTCCTTCTTGTCTAGTTATCTGTTTTGTCCTCGGTTCATTTCTTGTCTTGCTCCTGTATCTACTGTAGATACTCGAGTATACCGCTATATTTTGGTGACAAAAATTTACCTTAAAATTGGAGGGGTCGCGTTACATTTGAGACATCTGCATCGCGTGTAAATTTTTTTTAAAAACTTGACTTGCACAGGGAACCCAAGTCTCCCGGAACTTCTGGTAGTCTTCCTGAAGCGAATGTAGGCTCCCTGATGCCCGCAAACACTTCAGGAACTCCCAGATTTGGGAGGTGGGATCCATCACGACCAGAGGGCACCCTTGGATTAAACCAATCTTTCAAGATTGACTTAAAACAGAGCATGTACCCTCGCTCTTCGCAGCATGCCGGAGGTGTCATTTTCTGACTTCCGGCTCCAGCAGGCAGGCTCATCCACTGCATCGTTTGCCAATAGCCAGCCCCACACTATTGTTGCCACATCCTGATGTCACTGCAGACGTGCTGCGCAATTCTACTCACATTCTGAATAGCCTCTGTTAAGAGAACCTCGAAGGATTTTAATGGTTTACCGGTACAGTATACTTTTATAATTTTGCTCCTCGCGTTATATTCGAGTCTTGCGTATTCTATCATTTCCATAATAAATCTCTATCCATCGCATTATATTCGGGTCGTGCTATACTCGAGTAACTACGGTAATCATAATCTGTATTTAATTCTGCTTCTGTATTGTCCTTTGCCCTGTCTGTGTTAAACTAAAGCTCGTGCCCTGAGACCTGTATAGCCTCCTTCATTTACCAAAAACCGGACTCACCCGCTCACCACAAACGTGTGTGTCCACAGGGCTAAAGCTTTGGCGACACCTTCTGCAGCCCAATGGTGCAAACGAATTTCATTTGCTTTTGGGCTGCAGATCAGCATATTGAGAATAGATCTCTCGATCAGGGCACCAGATGGTGCCATTTGGAAGCCTGAGATATCTCTATTGGTAGTGAAGGGGTTCAAAAATGTCTAATAAAATACAAAAGATTCTTCTATAAAAATTACATAAAGTGTTTTTGCAAAATATAAAAAGAATGGTGTTTTAAAAAAAGAAGCACCCCTGGCTTGGTCAGGCCCAGGCTGTTCCCCAGACTTGGCTGGCCCACTGAGCCATCGGCCCACTGGAATCTCCCAGTAGACCGAATGACCAGTACATGCCTGTGTTTAGGAGCGTATGTATGTCACTAAATATACAGTGCCGGTGTTTATTGTTTGACCCAGTCCGGGCCTGATTAGACATGTACTCACTGCTGCTCCTTGTAAGAAACGGAAATATAGACTAGATAATGTTTTATATTTGGCATGAAATTCTAGTGTGAGTTACTCATAAACACTTTACTTATGCTTCAGGTCGGCGAAATTCACCATTGTTGCAAAGACGTTTAGCAAAAGAAAATTCCATATGGCCGCAGGAGAAGCTTCACTGTGAAGCTTCTCTTGTCTCCAGGACAGCCATCAGGGGGTGAAAGCCCATTATATGTTTAGGGGCCCAGTGGCACCAGGGGGCCCTGACCAAACCCTGTTCAGTTTGTCTAAAAGTCACAGACATAAAAATACCCTATGCCACCCTGAACTGGCCCATGACGACATCAGTATCAGGATTATTCAGAGAGAGGTGAAAACCAGGAGAATGACAGCAGAAGTGAAAATTCTAGGTCAAAATAGCCAAACCAGAAAAATTCTCCCCTTTATCTCACTGTCCAAATCGGCTATTTTGACCTAGAATTTTCACTTCTCCAGTCACTCTTCTGGTTTTCACCTTTCTCTGAATAACCCTGTATATTTCGCAGTGGGCTGCGGCTGATACGAGCACTCTGACTCTTCACTAAGGGAGCGATTAGTGTGGTCTGCAAAGATCTCCCTTAAAGGAACTCTTTTTATCCACTTATTAAAGGGGTTAAACAATTAAAATTACAAACAATCTTAGGAACCAGAGGCAAGAGGTGTAGACAATGCTGGGTTAAAGCCTTCATGGGCCCGGAGTGGAAGAGTTGGGTGTGCCTCTGCCCCCTTCTTCTCACCTCCCAATGTTCCATTAACAAAGGCTGACTGGCAACTTTTGGCTTAGGGGGCAAGTACAACCCAGAGGCCCAAAGTTCAGTACCTCAGCAGCCCCACTTAAAGTGCATCGCCTGCTCATCTCTGCTCTTACTCACAGTCTTCGCACTGATTTTCTCTTCCTTTATCAATCACACCTGCACATATCCACAGTAGAGCTGCGGCCACGAGTAAGCGCAGAGAGGAGCAGCTCTTCCCTCCTGAGCCATTTCACCTCTGTGTGCTGAACTAATTTTGACAGTTTTGTGCTCATCATGTTTCTACGCTTTTTGAAGTCATGTTTTATTACAGGACCCAGATAAATTATATACAGTCATGGCCGAAATTGTTGGCACCCCAGACATTTTTCCAGAAAATCAAGTATTTCTCACAGAAAAGTATTGCAGTAACACATGTTTTGCTATACACATGTTTATTCCCTTTGTGTGTATTGGAACAAAACAAAAAAAGGGAGGAAAAAAAGCAAATTGGACATAATGTCACACAAAACTCCAAAAATGGGCTGGACAAAATTCTTGGCACCCTTTCAAAATTGTGGATAAATGAGATTGTTTCAAGCATATGAAAGTAACAGTTGTGGGCAATATAAAAATCACACCTAAAAGCAGATTAAAAGGAGAGAAGTTCACTTAGTCTTTGCATTGTGTGTCTGTGTGTGCCGCACTAAGCATGGACAACAGAAAGAGGAGAAGAGAATTGTCTGAGGACTTGAGAACCAAAATTGTGGAAAAATATCAACAATCTCAAGGTTACAAGTCCATCTCCAGAGATCTAGATTTGCCTTTGTCCACAGTGCGCAACATTATCAAGAAGTTTGCAACCCATGGCACTGTAGCTAATCTCTCTGTGGGTGGACAGAAGAGAAAAATTGATGAAAGGTTGCAATGCAGGATAGTCCGGATGGTGGATAAGCAGCCCCAAACAAGTTCCAAAGAAATTCAAGCTGTCCTGCAGGCTCAGGGAGCATCCGTGTCAGGGCGAACTATCCGTTGACATTTAAATGAAATGAAACGCTATGGCAGGAGACCCAGGAGGACACCACTGCTGACACAGAGACATAAAAAAGCAAGACTACAGTTTGCCAAAATGTACTTGAGTAAGCCAAAATCCTTCTGGGAAAATGTCTTGTGGACAGATGAGACCAAGATAGAGCTTTTCGGTAAAGCACATCATTCTACTGTTTATCAAAAATGAAATGAGGCCTACAAAGAAAAGAACACAGTACCTACAGTAAAATATGGTGGAGGTTCAATAATGTTTTGCTGCCTCTGGCACAGGGTGCCTTGAATGTGTGCAAGGCATCATGAAATCTAAGGATTACCAAAGGATTTTGGGTCGCACTGTAGAGCCCAGTGTCAGAAAGCTGGGTTTGCGTCCGAGTTCTTCGGTCTTCCAGCAGGACAATGGCCCCAAGCATACGTCAAAAAGCACCCAGAAATGAATGGCAACAAAGCGCTGGAGAGTTCTGAAGTTGCCAGCAATGAGCCCAGAACTAAATCCCATTGAACACCTGTGGAGAGATCTTAAAATTGCTGTTGGGAAAAGGCGCCCTTCCAATAAGAGACCTGGAGCAGTTTGCACAAGAAGAGTGGTCCAAAATTCTGGGTGAGAGGTGTAAGAAGCTTATTGATGGTTATAGGAAGCGATTGATTTCAGTTATTTTTTCCAAAGGGTGTGCAACCAAATATTAAGTTAAGGGTGCCAAGAATTTTGTCCAGACCATTTTTGGAGTTTTATGTGACATTATGTCCAATTTGCTTTTTTCCCTCCCTTTTTTTGTTTTGTTCCAATACACACAAAGGGAATAAACATGTGTATAGCAAAACTTGTGTTACTGCAATACTTTTCTGTGAGAAATACTTGATTTTCTGGAAAAATGTCTGGGGTGCCAACAATTTTGGCCATTATCATTATTATTATTCTTTATTTATAAAGCGCCAGCATATTCCACAGTGCTGTACAATAAGCACAGTATAGACAGGGTTACAATACATTGAACAACATTTGACAAACAGTACAGGAGGAGATGAGGGCCCTATTCCCGTAGGAACTCACAATCTGGGAGGGTTGGGGTTGGAAACAGGAGGAGAGGACTGTAAGGTGAGAGTGATTGATGGTTGCGTCAGTGAGTTGGGTGGTAGGTTTCCCTAAATAGGAATGTTTTAAGGGAGCGTTTGAAGGAAGAGAAGTTAGGGGAAAGTCTGACAGTACGAGGGAGAGCGTTCCAGAGAGTGGGGCTGCGCGTGAGAAATCCTGCAGTCTATCATGGGAAGAGGTGATGCGGGGAGAAGCTAGGCGCAGGTCACTGTTTGACCTTAGGGAGCGGGCTGGGGTGTATTTAGTGATTAGTGAGGACAGGTAGTGGGGAGCTGAGTTAGTGAGGGTTTTGTAGGTAAGGCCATGACTGTATCCTTATTTTCAGCA
The DNA here is from genome assembly GCA_009667805.1 of Leptobrachium leishanense. Classification (NCBI taxonomy): domain Eukaryota; kingdom Metazoa; phylum Chordata; class Amphibia; order Anura; family Megophryidae; genus Leptobrachium; species Leptobrachium leishanense. Next base: position 46,442,283 of record CM019064.1, read on the forward strand.
GATTCAACGTATATATTTTCTATGTGTATGCGTCATTTTCCCTCAGAACGCTATAACAAATTTAAAATTTGAAATAGGAACCTGTTACTGCATTTTTTCTGAGAAAAATACGCAATTTTAACCAAAACTGACAAAAAAACAAACATTTTCTCTTGTGTTTTGAGGACGATGTTTTATGAATAATAATACTTTGTATGTAACCCAGAACTTGCTCCAAGCTTGAGAAATGTGAAGGTGAGTAATGGCAGTGGTATTGCTCATTTTATAGGTGACAAATGGACAATGCCATTGCTTTGGAACAAACAAAAAATAAAAATATTTTTTTTTGTTAGCTTTATTGCATTTTTTTACGTGCTGCATGGCCGTGTTCGGTATTGTTAGAAAAGCAAAACGCTGTCCTGCCCTGACCTAACTTGACTTTGTGGGGTGTAAAGAATGATGATAAAGGGGTTCAAAGGACTCCTGCTCACCTTGCAGCAATGTGGCGGCTTGTGCTTTAGATGAACCAATGCACAATAACGCTTTGCGCCATCACCTCCACATTTGCTTTCGGCGTGGGAAATGAGAAAATGAGTTAGTACAGCAGCACTGTTTGCTTTACAAGTAAAAGCACATAATGTCACTCACTGCCTTAGAACAGAGAAAAATAAAAGTACATTTTGCATTTTTTTTCATTTTTCTATGCTTACTTGGTCATATTTGGTATTGTTGGAAAAACCAGACTCTGGCCTTTCCAACTACATCTCACTTGACCATGTGCAATGTAAAGATTAGAGACACAGGGTTCCAAAGGACTGCAGGTGCTCCTCGCTGCAGTGCAATAAAGGTTTTGATGGAACAATGCATAATAAAGCATTATGCCATCACCTTCACTCTTGCTGGTGACATGAGAAATTAGATGATGAGTTAGTGTAGCATCATTGTTCACTTTATCATTGAAAAGTGAACATTAGTGCTGCGTTAGAAAAAATAGGAAAATATTATTATAGAATTATTCTTTTATTTTTGCAAAAACCTGGTCATGTTTGGTACCATTGGAAAGGCCATGCTCTGGACTTTCTAATGATTCCTCAAATGACCCTGTATGGTCTTGGAGATGCAGGGGTCGAAATGACCGTCAGTGCAGACAAAGTTATCCTTTCTTTGGGCCTTTATGGGGCATGGGTCTGGAGCTGCAGCTCCAATAGCCCCTATGTTAATCCAGCCCTGTGTGTAGAGGGTTCTGCTGAGAGGAGTTTATGATCTAGAGGAGAACAATGCATTATAATGTTAATTTGTGTATCTATTTTTATAATATTTTAAAGGTGTCCCTTGAATTGGATATAACAACATCTTTAAGAAGAAAATTCCATATTTTTATTGTCTCTGTACCGTAACGAAAACAAAACTTTCTTTGCAAATTCTTCTTTCCTCCAGTCCAGTCTTTATAAAGCCCTGTTCATGAACATAGGCATGTACAGGGGGTGTGCCTAGGCACACGCTAATATTGGGTGAAGAGTAGGGATGAGCCGAACACCCCCGTGTTTGGTTCGCATTTGAAATCGAACAATTTCAAAAGTTCGAGTTCGAACTCGAACCGAACTCAGTGCAAGTCAATGGGACTCAAAATTTTGGTTTTTAGAGTGCCCTCCAAGAGGGCATATATGCAAGATATTTGCCATAAAAGGTGTATGGGGGGTCTGGGTAGTGCCCTGGGGGACAGTAAACAAGGACAAAAAGTAAAAAAAAAAACGTTTTTAAAGGGACAATGAGTTTTCCTGAAATAAGGGTTAAGGATAAAAATGAAAAATTCCTTCAAATATCATGCCTAGGAGGTCCCCATAACCTGCCTGTGAAGTGGCGGATTTCTAGGATGTATAGAAACATTTAAAAACAAAAAAATTACGTTTCAAATGACGGTAAACGGTTTTCCTTTATGAATAGATTAAACAACTGCTTGGGGCAGCAGTCTGTATTAAAAGAGGAGACCTTTTAGGACACGCAGAACAAGCTTAGTGATTTTTTTGGCTAAATTATGGTGAAACTTATGCAGGCTTTGGATGAAAGTAACAATAGGTGCTTTAAAATTGGGCCTTTAGTGTCAGCAACTGTGCCGTCACACCGTAACCCCTCTGTGGTATTGTGGAAGAGTGCAGGGTTGGACCCTGCGTTCCAAAATATTCAAATTATATAAATCTGGTAAAGGTGTCAGTGCACCCATATATTGTGCCTTTCATGGTAGCAAGTGCCTTCACACCGTAACCCTTTTGTGGTATTGTGGAAGAGTGCAGGGTTGGACCCTGCGGTCCAAGAAATTAAAATTATATAAATCTGGTAAAGGCGTCAGTGCACCCAAATATTGTGCCTTTGGTGCCAGGCCTGCAAGTGCCATCATACAGTAACCCCTCTGTGGTATTGTGGAAGAGAAAAATAGTTGGTGGCAGTGAGAACACACAGATTAGAACAATTCCCTTATATTTTGTAGAAATGACGAGACCCCTAAAATACTTGGTGGCAGTGAGAACACACAGATTTCCACAATTCCCAGATATTTTGTAGAAATTACTGACCCCCAAAATAGTTGGTGGCAGTGAGACCACACAGATTAGAACAATTCCCAGATATTTTGGAGAAATGAGACCCCCCTCCAGTAGCTGGTGGCAGACTGGCAGTGAGAACACACACTAACACAACAACAATCTCCTCTCAAACACGTTCTGAAGCGCTGTGTAAAGCCTTATATAGTGTGCTGCGGGACTTAGCTCTGTGAGCCCAAAATTTCCCCAATCAGGACTCTGAGCCGTGATTGGAATAGTCTTGAACCTGTCTTGCACCTGACCTGTGGTCAGGTGCAAGGCTGTAGCCAATTACAAGCTTCAGGCCAGTGGAAAAGTGCATTGTGGTCCAGTGTGGGCAAACATGCGGCGAACACATGGAAATTTTCGGAGTTCGCGAACATGCGAACAGGCGATGTTCGAATCGAACTCCGAACCGGACAGCTCATCCCTAGTGATGAAAAGGTCCTCTGTCACCTTTAATTGACATTTTAGTTGCCCCTTACCAATGGCATGCGCAGCCCATTTCATTAGGGTGTGCACCAATGGAATATTTATTAATTACCTATCTATACTTGGATAATTTTGTGCAGAACTGTTATTTTGTAAGGAATAACCAATGTTTATGCAGCGATAGAGTCAATATTCATGTAATTTATCATGAATCAGATAAGGAACATCCAAAATATCTATGAAGGGGGTCAAAGATGAAGTCTTCGCCCAACATTAGGGTGTGCCTGGGCACACCAGGCACACCCTGTGCACACGCCTATGTCCTTTACCTTGTTCATGATGAATAGCATAAAAACTGGCCTTATCTGTGATTAAAGGCTTGTTATTTCTAATAGAAAATGTGGATTTTCATATAGTTTTCAATTACTTAGGGCGGGGGTGGGCAATTACGGCCCTCCAGTTGTTTTGAAGCTAAATTTCCCTTGAGGCTCTACAAACCTGATGAGCAGCTGAGCATCACAGGAAATGTAGTTTCAAAACATCTGGAGGGCCGTAATTGCCCACCCCTGACTTAGGTGGTTATTCAGCTTGCACTGACATGTCGGTGCTTTCTTTTTCCCTGCATTTTGGGGAAACAAAGTTCCCCAACCTGCGGTGAATTCAGCATTCACCACAGGGTCCCCGAAGTGCAGGGAATCAGCCGCCAACCTGCCACAAACCCGCCACCGCAAAGGTTCTGCCAAACTCAGCCAAATAGCCCAATCCCCCCCCCCCGATACCGGAGGTCAGCGCTGGGTCGGCTTGCCGGTATCCACGGGGCTGGGGAAGCTGGCCGCGTGCATGAAAAGCATGCGGTCAGCTTTCCCAGCGTTCAGTCTTTGAGAGCTGGGGGCATATCCATGAGAGCTGGGGGCAATATCCATGAGAGCTGGGGGCAATATCCATGAGAGCTGGGGCATATCCATGAGAGCTGGGAGCATATCCATGAGAGCTGGGGGCATATCCATGAGAGCTGGGGGCAATATTCATGAGAGCTGGGGGCAATATCCATGAGAGCTGGGAGCATATCCATGAGAGCTGGGGGCAATCGCTATGTGAGCTGGGGCATGCTACATAGCCATGTGAGCTGGGGGGCAATCGCCATGTGAGCTGGGGGGCAATCGCCATGTGAGCAGGGGGGCAATATAATATCCATGTGAGCTGGGGGCAATCTACATATACATGTGAGCTGGGGGCAAGCTACATGTGAGCTGGGGGCAAGCTGTGAGCTGGGGTATTCTGTATATATATATATCTCGGGGGGATATATACATGTGAGCTGGGGGCAAGCTGTGAGCTGGGGCATTCTATATATATATATCTCGGGGGGATATATACATGTGAGCTGGGGGCATTTTTATATGAGGTCTGTTCTTATTGAAAAGCTTTCACATGGCATAAAATAAAAGTATCGGTACTCGGTATCGGTGAGTACTTGAAAAAATGTATCGGTACGCGTACTCGGTCTTAAAAAAGTGGTATCGGTGCATCCCTAATGATAATAAAAAGGTCTGTTACAGAAAAAACGCTTTTAAAGAAAAAAAAGTCAGAAAAACGCCTAAAAGATCCTAAAAAATGAATAAAGATTCTCTTTTACTGCAGAATAAAATAATAAACGGTTTAATAAATATTGAATTTAAACAGGAATATTTTTAGCATTGAAACTATGAGGTTCGCCTGAATAAACCTGCCGAATGAAACCACTGAACAGCAGGGCACATCGGCAACTTTTCACTGCTTTTCGGTGTTCTCTGAATAGATTAACCATTGCTTATCTATGAGGGATTTAACTGCCCTCGGACAGGCACCGTAATGGCTGGCAGTTTGCCAAAATTTGTCAAACTACCTGCTCTCTGAATAGCTCCGAAATGTCACCATACGGGGAAATTCCCTGTTCAGAAACATTTTGGGGCCAGATCGACCCTCTCCAAATAACCCCTTAAATGTTCCATGGGTTACACACCCTAATGTAACGGGCTGCTAGTGTTCATGAACAGGTCACCAGAGAGATCTCTGTATTGTCCCTGTGTGTATGTAACAATGTAAATAGATCTCCTCCTCTCACATTAGGACCAAACGAACACTACAAGCATATACACAGTACGTCTCTGATATGATCGATCACATTGTGTGCTTGTTTTCCTTTTATAATTACCCTGGGGTTATTCTTGAGATAGTAGTTAGTAGATGCGCTCCTTTTCAGTGCTTCAAGCGTTTTCCGTGTTTCAGCATCATTTCTATAATTTATGTAAACCAATTAGATTCATGTGAAAAAGTTTAGTCTGCACAAAGGTTTGTGCTCTGCGAATGTCTGCGCGTAATAGAATAATTATAAAGTGTAATTATCTATAGTAACAAAGACCTTGCATGTATATGTAATGGATGTGTTTCTCTGGACCGCCTCTAGAGGGTGCTAAATCCTTATTTATTTATGGTGCACGCACCACTGAACCAACATGTAATGTGCGCCTATAATGTTTAGAAGAAACTTATATCATACCCTTTATACATGCATTTTTTTTTCATTTAAAAATGCAAGCATTCAATACTTATCTGTAATGAACTCCGGCTCCCCAGGTGTTTTTGAACTACAACTCCCATGATTCTCTGCCCATCTATTGCATGGAAAGAATTCTGGGAATTGTGGCATCAGCATCTGGGGACCGTGAGTTTGACAGCCCTGCTATACAAGGGATCACACAAAAGAAAAGATAGTAAGCGCCCACAGTATGTACCAAAATCCCAAAGCTAAACCAGGTGGTTAGTGGTTTCCCCTAAAGCAGGACGCGTTTCGCCCTGGACATCCGTCTAGCCTTTTATTTGGTTTTATATCTCTTTTAATAAATTTTTCCAAGAGAAAGTCCCAGCATCTATGTGGTTTTTTGGATTTGAGCTTTTAGAAAAATCCATAGGCGTTTTATCTCGAGCTTGGATAAGCTCCAACAAGATCGAGTTGAAAATTGATATATGATCAATTCGAAATTGCATAATACTAGATCTGCACAAGGAGATTTCTTGTTTTTCATCTTCCCTACATATTTTGCCATGACGAGAAATCACTTCTGATAAGGTGTGGGTTACCTGAGAAGAGTTTTGAAAACATACCCAGATGCGCTGATACACTTAGAGCCAGTGATAGGGCTCCAGATTTGTGAGTGGATCCCAGGGCCGGCCCAAGACATTGTGCTGCCTGGAGCGAAGGATGAAATGCTGCCTCCCCCCCAAAAAAAAAACAAGCAGCATTTATGAGCGTATCACAATGCGCCACAGCAATAAAATTCAAACACTCATACACACCGTACATTAGAATTTTCTTGCTGTGGAACTCTGTGATCCAGTAATGTGAGGTGTGTATAACTGAGCCCAGCGTCACATACCCAGCAGTGCCCAGCGTCACATGCCCAGCAGTGCCCAGCGTCACATACCCAGCAGTGCCCAGCGTCACATACCCAGCAGTGCCCAGCGTCACATGCCCAGCAGTGCCCAGTGTCACATACCCAGCAGTGCCCAGCGTCACATGCCCAGCAGAGCCCAGTGTCACATACCTAGCGTCACATACCCAGCAATGCCCAGCGTCACATACCCAGCAGTGCCCAGCGTCACATACACAGCAGTGCCCAGCACATACCCAGCAGTGCCCAGCATCACATACCCAGCAGTGCCCAGCGTCACATACCGAGCAGTGCCCAGCGTCACATACACAGCAGTGCCCAGCACATACCCAGCAGTGCCCAGCGTCACATACCCAGCAGTGCCCAGCGTCACATACACAGCAGTGCCCAGCACATACCCAGCAGTGCCCAGCATCACATACCCAGCTGTGCCCAGTGTCACATACCCAGCAGTGCCCAGCGTCACATACACAGCAGTGCCCAGCATCACATACCCAGCAGTGCCCAGTGTCACATACCCAGCAGTGCCCAGTGTCACATACCCAGCAGTGCTCAGCATCACATACTCAGCAGAGCCCAGCGTCACATACCCAGCAGTGCCCAGCATCACATACCCAGCAGTGCCAAGCGTCACATACCCAGCAGTGCCCAGCATCACATACCCAACAGTGCTCACACATGGGTATATTGCCACAGCTCACACATGGATAGATTTGCACTCATGGATATATTTGCCCGCAGGCTCACCTCTACCAGGCCCCTCCGACGAGCAGATCCTGCGGCCGCCGCGTTCCTTCCTTCAACGAGCGGCAGCCTCATGAGTATCTGTCGCTCGCCTGGGATCCAGCCTGCCGTGATCTCGCAAGATCACGTGATCTTGATCGCGGCAGGCTGGAGGATGGATTTCAGGCGAGCGGCAGATACTAATGCGGCTGCCGCTCGTTGAAGAAACGAACGCGGCGGTTGCAGGGCTGGATTAAGATCTCTAATGGGCCTGGAGCTGAATATTTTGGTGGCTGTTTTGGAATTTAGTGAAATGAAAACATATTTTAGGTAATTTAATAGTGCAGATACGGGTATATCTAACCAGGCAGATACTGTGTGAGGAAATTTACATTCAGATTTCAATCATTTACAGCGTGGAAAATAATTTTTTCATATTTTATCATCTAAACCTTTGTTGTTATATATTCTATAGGGCATTCTTGTTAAAAAATATTGAAATGGGATCCTGTTACTGCATTTTTCTGAGAAAATATACAATTTTAACCAAAAAAATGAAATATTTCTCTTGTGTTTTGGAGGAAGGTGTTTTATGAATAATATGACTGTATAAAACACTGATCTTGCTCCCAGCGTGGGAAAGGAGAAGGTGAGTAATGGCAGTGGTATTGCTCATTTTATTCGTGACAAATAGACGATGCCATTGCATTGGAACTGAAAATAAGTACATAAAAAGTTTTTTTGGTTTACTTTCTTTTAGATTTTACATGGTCATGTTTGGTATTCATGCAAAGGGTAGACGCTGACCTGTCCAATGACACCTCCATTCGCCTTGTGAGGTGTAAAGATTAGTGACGTAGGGTTCAAAGTCCCCCCCAGTACACTTTGCTGCAGTGCGGCATTTTAGGTTTTGGTGTAACAATTTGTAATAACGGATCGTGCCATCACCTCCACACTTGAGATGGTGAATTAGTGCAGCATCATTGTTCACTTTGTAATTGAAAAGTGGAAAGCATTGCTGTGTTAGAAAGAAAAAATAAAGAAATATTTATTATTTATTTTTTATTGTTACATAAAACCTGGTCATGTTTGGTATCATTGGAAAGGCCATGCTCTGGCCTTTATATTGATACTTCACATGACGCTGTAGCTGCTATGGTATTGTAGATAATGGGGTCCAAATGTCAATCAATGCAGACATTGTTATTTTTTCTCTGGGCCTATTCTGGGGCATGGGCCTGGAGCTGCTGCTCCATCTGCCCCTATGTTAATCCGGCCCTGGGCGGCTGCACGATCTGCCGCCGCCGCATAAAAAAATAGTGCAGAGCGCAGCAGCGGTTCCGGGGCCTGAAATTTGCGGCCCCCGAATTTCTGCCGCCTGGCGCCGCTGCTCTGCTCTGCACCATTGTCAGGCCGGCCCTGGTGGATCCATCATATGTAATTTAGATTTCAACATATTGTATATAACATACTACACCAACATATATTGGGCTCTATTACATTCTTTGCACAAAAAAGCTCGCACAACGCGTTAATTTGTGCGCGAAGTGTTAAACGTTGACGCGCGTAAATTGACGCTGGTATTACAATCCGCACGCATTTTTTCATCCGTCACAAAATAATGCGCGTAAAAAAGACGCGCAAAAACATGCGCGCATTAATGTTGCTCGTAGAAATCAGTGTACGGACTGTTTTTTTACGCGATTCAGCCAATCAGAATTAAGAACCACAATTGTCTCCCGTTTGATTTTGGCAGGCACAAAAACCTATCTGTGTATATATGCTGCAGCAATAATAAAAACACGCACAACTTCTCCATTTTATTATTTGGGTATGTGTAGAATGTGTAACTAAACGTTGCTGGGTTTTTTTTTTTTTGGGTTGTTGTATTTGAGTTCGTTCAGGTCGTTCAGATTTGCCATTAACACCAGCTTTTCAAAGATGTTAAAATTATGCGCACAAACGTTGTCCGTTAAAATTTGCGCATAGAATGTAATACCATCCGCATACCAGTGCACAAACGCATTTGCGCTCACAATGTTAAGTATAGGACGCACGCAGTACGGTACGCTCGCAAAGGGTTCGCGCATGTCCATCCGCGTTAGACGTTAACGCGCATTTTTTGCGCGGACGTTGCAATACCACGTTCAGCGCAAAGGCGTTTATGCGTTTTTGCGCACGCGTTAAGATTTGCGTTGGGAATGTAATAGAGCTCATTGTATTTTGTCTTGCTTCTTATAGGTATCCATATGGATGATGTCATTTATGGGAGCCATCTGAATCCCGAGCGATTCATTTCGCGCTGACCAGATACGTATAGAATTTTCTGCTATACAAGGATCTTGAACTTCACCCCCCCCCAGATGTTTCTGAACTACAACTCCCACGATTCTCTGGCTATTAATTGCGTACAAGGAATTGCAGGAATTGTTGGCAATCAAAATTGGGGTGGAGTTTGAGACCCCTGGTTTATACCTTCAAATCTGAAAGGCAGCCAAAATAAAGTGATATTCAAATAGTGTTATTTGTACTCTAAACAACCTGCTTACTTTTGCAGCTAGAGAGCAGGTTGAATCTTTTGTGTTTTACAGCTGAGGTTTCTGTCTTCCTGCCCGTATACTCTGTAACCTGGTATCAGTGCTCTTCTTCCTGCACAGGTTACTGAATAAACACAGTTACCTCATTGGTAGAAAATAAGTAGATGTTCAATTAATACCAATTGAATAGTTGAAAAATATAAAATGCATCTTTAATCAGATCTGATTTATTGAAGTTTACTTTAAAAAGCACTAGAATGCCCCTTTAAAGTGCCTCTTTCATGGACAATATGACTTTTGCCCATTTGGCAGGATATGCCTCCCTTTATATAGTGCAGCTTTTCTTCCCTTTACTATATAATGGGGAAAAAAATGGAGATATTCCGTTTTAAAGTTTTCCTTCCCCCACGTGATTGTGGCATGCCGCAATGAGGAGGACAGCTGTGAGCTGAGACTCCTCCTACTGGACCGCCCTCTCCTTGCTGTGAGTGCTGCGCCCTCTGCCTGTCACGATCTGAGTGACACTCACCCAGCACAACACACTGACTGTGCAGGGGGACGTCCTATAGGACAGTCGTCTGCTTGCTGCGTCCCCTCATCCCTGCAACATGGCGCCGGCTCCAGGGGGAGTTGGAGCAACATTGAAACAGAAATACAGTTGTGTTCAAAATTATTCAACCCCCAATGCTGTAAAGGGTTTTAGGGAATTTAGTGTACATTTGTAATTGTATTCAGAATGAAATCCTACAAGGACTTTTTAAAGAACCATATGCAACTAAAATGACATCAATTGGTTTTGTAATACAGTAGTAAATGTTTCTTTTGTGAATTCTTCATTGACACAATTATTCAACCCCTTAAAGACTACCACTCTGAAGAACAGAGGTTCATTCAAGTGTTTTCAATCAGGTATTGAAAACACCTGTGGATGTCACGGAGCAGCAAAAAGTCGCTTTATTTTTTATTTTTTTCGAGGACTTTTATGATTTTTTTTTTTAAAATTCTATAACAAACCTTTTTAATTCATAGGATCTTATATGTTAATTCCAGACGTTTTCGTCCAGTAGTTTTTTTGCAAACTGAAATATTTTGAGCTTCAATCGTTTTTTATTTATTTTATTACCCTGTTCGTTTGGCTTGTTGGCTTTTTCTAGGGGCTGGTCGGTGGTGCTGTGTTCAGTGGATCATCGGCATTTTTTAGATGTTTGCAGCGGATCGTCAGGTACCATTGGCAGGTTATCTGTGGCAGTTCAAAGTGATATTTTCGGATCTTATTGGTATATTTTTTTGGCTGATTTTCTGCAATTATTCAGCGATTTTTCGGATTCATTCGGTGGCCTTTCCCTGCACTTCTGGGACCCTGCGGTGAATGCTGAATTCACCACAGGATTGGGGAATTTGAATCCCCAAAAGTGCAGGGAATGAGAGAGCACCGCTCTCTGAATAACCCCTTAAAAACGGTAGCCACATTAGCGGTTTAAAGTTGTCATGCTGTGTGGAGTACTCCCCTTCCTTTGCCTGGTTTGGCAGGAAATGCTGTATGAAGCGGAGGAGTTTCCTCCACGCACACGCAAGTCACCAGGCAGCTGGTATTGGTCACTGGTGATGGCAGCACATTCTGCTCTGTGTACTGACATCATCGCCTCTCAGATTACTTGCATTAGTGAGTTGTTCTGTGCATGCGCGCGCAGCTGCAAACCATCATTCTGCGCAGGAGCCACAGAACGTGCATACAAAAAGTAAAATCACAACACCAGCGATTAAGAGACAGCCATCATTTCTGAATACCAGCTTGTTTAGAGCTACCTTGGAATAGCTCATTCTCCTGTATCCTTACAGTAATGTCTCACACAGTGGAAGACGTAAACTTCCTACACAATACTGCGTTTTAACAGAACACTGATGGACTCAAACCGCCACAGCCACCAAGTACGGACTTGAACTGTACAGGTCCTGAAAAACCTAAACAGGATAGACACAAAACTCAAACGGGTGTGACTCACCTGGCAAGGGATCCCGGATGAGCCCCCATTGCTGTTATCTAGATTATCGGGCCCTAGCCCCAAGGATTCAACTGGTGTCCCCGCTGTTGTCTTCTTCTTCTTGGACCCAATACTAGTACTCTGAGAACACAGATTCACACGCACAAAGGGATGGTTGAAAATATGTCCCAAAGTTTAATAAAAGAATCATTTATCAAAAAAGAGGAGTTACATAATCATCTACAAAGGTATTTCACAAAATTCATAAAAGATGTCACATTTTATCAACACCATGAATGGTACAAACACAGCCTATCAATTCCTTGCAGTTATTGGGGGAATAACCATTAAAGTAAACAACTTACTGCGCATGTTATAGAAAATTTACAGCTGTCTCTGCAGTCTGATTTTTGGTTAAATATAGACAACAAAGTCACTGGACTTCCCATCCTGCTAACCGCGCCTGTTAAACACTTCCCTCTCACTAAACGTTGGTCAAATGTAATATCCACATATTAACCACGTTAACCCTGTAGCATCAAATATCGTGAATATGTTACCTAGAATATATAAGGTCATTGGTGTTTGTACCTTATTCTCTATCTATAGGATGACTCTTTCTGCGTATTAGGCGGGGATTAACTTTTCTTATATAAAGTACAGGAGCCGTTAATTTACAGTAAGCAGCTGCCACCTCTGAGCCGCAAGCAAAGCTCATTTGTCATACCTGCAGAAGAATGCAAAATCCTGAATGCTCAGGGTCCCCAGCATCCCGGGGGCTGCTCAACCTGTCCGTACATTTTTTCGGTCTTGTCCTGCCACTCACCTCTTTGTCCTCCATCATCCCCTTTAATTACTCCAGTAATTAGTTATTATTACATAGTATAGTAAGGGTAAACGTTAGAATGAGTTAGGACTTCTAAACCTTACACACACAGATCACCAGAATCTCAACTCAAACATAAAAAAAATTTTTTTCCTCCTATATTTATAGATGAGGCTAATTAAACTCTAAACTCGTTGCCATTCACAGCAGTTAGCCGGGGAAAGATACATTTTGGCGTTCTTTGTAATTATGGAAAAAATGAGAAACATGAAAGATCTTAACTGTCACCTTAATTTGCTACAGTTACACTGTATCGATTCATTGTTATAAAGCACCTGGGGCTTTGTTGCATCAACTAGCTCGTTTGATTAAATAGGAGCTTAGACAATGAATAGGGAAAACGTGCTATTACTCCGCACGATATCGGTGATTTGGTAATTTTCATGGGACTATTATAAAAGGAGAACATCTTTACAATTGCATAAACCTTAGTGTTTTTACTAATCTGACAGATTACAAAGATAGTAATACAAACAATACCTTTTATTTATTTATACAGCAACATTGTTCACCGCGGAGCTGAACAAAGCACAGATTGGTGTGCAGCGATGTGGATCAGGGTACAGTAAATACATTCGATCCAGACGTACATTGCCAAAGATGATATACAGTAGGAGTAGACCGCCAAGTCCCCTAGGGAACCTACAGTCTAGAAGGGAAATAGGGTGATGAAGACACGAGGGGAGGAAAGGATTTGAGTTGATGTAGGGTGTTGTAATGTGCCTAGGAGCACCAGGAAGGATTGTGTCCTCCATGAGTGAGTTCATTCCATAAAGTCATTAGTAGGGTGTCCATATCGGCCATCTTTAAAGGGGCACATATAATTTATTCACGTTGATGGGCAATGCATGAAAAAGCCACCCGGCAAAAAAGGAATCCCAGGTGACCTGGTTTGATTTCCTTCCTGCAGCATGTGAATTATGCATGTTGCAGGGCAATACTTTTCCTTGTGCTCTCCTCTGTATGAAATAGCAAGATGTGTCCCTTTAAATATGGCCGATATGGTCACCCTAGTCATTAGGTGTTTAGAGTAGGACTTCTCAGTAATGAGATACACTGACGTCGTGACAGGCTTAAGCAACATATGGCCACATTCTGTGAACTAAATCCCCAGCATTTATTATATTTAATTTATATATAAATTTATTGTATAAGACTGGGTGGTTAAAAATCTTTTAAAATCTATAAATTGTATGATCTCGGACATGGTATGATCTGTGTGACGGAACGCTCTCCCCTTGCTGTGTTGTACTTATCTGTCTTCAGAAGCACCCACCCGTTATGCTTAGTACATGAAGAGTGCTGCCTCCTTTGTTGCCAGATTGTTATGTTGTGACAGTTTAAACCAAACTAATATGTTCCTATAGCCAAAAAGTAAACAAAAAAAACACAACTCACAAGTACTGCAAGATATGGATGCAAGTATTGTATTGTATTGTATAAGTGTCATGCAGCCCAGTGTGAATGTGGTACTGCAATAAATCTCCAAATAATACACGATTTTTTGAGCATTTTAAAAGCTGTTTGCAAAAAAACGTCCGCACAAAAATGCCTGAAAATAATATATAAGGTCCTATGAATAATAATAAAAAGGACTGTTACAGAAAAAAAAAACACCATTTAAAAAAAAAAATAATTTGCAGACCCCCCCCGTCTGAAATTTTTTTTTTTTTTTAAATGGTGTTTTTTTTTTCTGTAACAGTCCTTTTTATTATTATTCATAGGACCTTATATATTATTTTCAGGCATTTTTGTGCGGACGTTTTTTTGCAAACAGCTTTTAAAAGTTTTTTGTTTTTTTTTACCCGTGCATCAGCTTTTTCTGGCGGCTGGTCGGCGCTCTGTTTGGCGGGTTGTCGGCTTTTTTCAGATCGATTTGGTCTTTTTTCGGCAGTTTTTGGAATCGATTCGTTGGGTTTTCGGATAAATTCGGAACTTTTCTCCGAGGTTTTTCAGATGCGTTTGGCGGTTTTGCAGTGTTTTTTATTTTTTTTATTTTAGATTTTGGCGGTTTTTAAGAAATGTTCCGCTGCTTGTTCCCTGCACTTTGGGGACCCTGCGATAAATGCTGAATCGGGTTGGCGAATTGGACTCGCCAAAGTGTGGGGAACGAGAGAGCACCGAAATGTTATTTTGGTGTTCTCTGAACAACCCTGTTAATAAATATCGCTAGTGGTGCCAACATATAAAATAGACAGTGCCAAAATATATACAAAATTTCACTGTCTATTTTATACTTTGGCATCACTAGCGATATTTATTAAGTAGTTTAATATGCATAGTACACACATTATATACAATAATATGTTCTTATAGTATCTTCTTTATATAACCATGTTTATAAGTATTCAAGCATACTCACAGACTCAACTCCATCTCTTCCCTCTGCTGCCCTGAACCAAGTATTCGAGGTATCCACCATTCAACATGGTGTCCAACATCATACCCAGGCTGCCATAATCTTGCAATTGTATTTTTATGTCTGCATTTATTATTCTATGACTAGTCATATTTTAGAATCTCCCTCCAAAATCTGTTTGTTTTTTCCCTCCCCCCCACAAGTTGGAAATAGTGGCTATCTGTGCATTGTCACTAACCTCATTCTATTTCAACAGCATACTCACAGACTCAACTCTATCTCTTCCCTCTGCTGACCCAACCCTCCCTCCCCATCCACCCAGGGCCGGCCCCTAATTTCAGCTCTCCTTTCCAGCTGTCTCCACTTCTCTCGCTAATTACTCTTACTAAGCCAAAACATCTGGTCCTTCCCATGCAATCCCCACGGTATTCTTCTGGCCACCAGTTTCACCTTCCCTCTGCTCCCATTTGTTTCAGTTACCCCAGTATTTCCTGTTGCATCATGTAAGTCTGCTGTTTGTGCTTCCCCATTGTAAAGCGCTATGGAATCTGTTGGCGCTGTATAAGTACTTGTAACTGTAACTTTGTATTTCTGTAACCACTCAATGTTCTTGAACCCAGGACATACTTGAAAACGAGAGAAATCTCAATGTATCCTTCCTGGTAAAATCCTTTATAAATAAATAAATAAATAAATATTTGAAGGAATTTTTCGTTTTTATTTTTAATCCTTATTTCATGGAAAAGTCACTGTCCCTTTAAAAACTTTTTTTTAAAAACTTTTTGTCCTGGTTTCCTGTCCCCCAGGGCACTACCCGGACCCCCATACACCTTTTATGGCAAATATCTAGCATATATGCCCGCTTGGAGTACTTGTAACTGTAACTTTGTATTTCTGTAATGACTGTAAAAATTCAATGTTTCTTGAACCCAGGACATACTTGAAAACGAGAGAAATCTCAATGTATCCTTCCTGGTAAAATACTTTATAAATAAATAAATAACATTAAAGCATATAACAAACCTAGAAAATGAAATACAGAAACATCCCTTCCATCCTTTAGTGGAACGTCTAATGGACCACTTATTTTAAAGTATCCTTACTTTTTCTTGGAGTATAACCTTTCATAGAGACGATTGATATTATGTCTAGCAAGGCAGGTATTTAAATATTTACACTTAGAAATAAAGAAAATAGTATTGTTATACATAATCACAGCACCATCCAAAATCCACCGTTATATGGACTCTCTTGTTTGTCAGGAGGCTTTAATAACAACTTAAAAAATAAATACATCCCGTCTCATATCTACATAAAGAGCTCTGGAGTTGATTGTAATCAGAGAAGGCAGTCCAGATGTTTCCTCGTGGGATATATGACCTCCACTTCGACTGCCTAATCTAAATCAAGCAGTGCATGGCCATCAATAAAGAGAAGAAAATGGAGATGACTCCAGGAATCAAAATACGCAAATATATCCTGGAAACGTTAAAAAAATTCTATGTGTCTTTTACGGTTTCCTTCAAACCTAATTCTTTTCAATTTACACTCTTTTATTTGTAACTCTCGTGCTGAAATACTATTTGTATGCTTTTATAAGGCACATTAATAGACATGGTGGGGATTATTCTGCCTCGCGTCATGTGCAACGGTGAACCGAGCTGTCTGTAATAATTCTGAAGGCTGTATGTGACAACAAATGGCTAGTAACCAGTTTTAGGACGTATTTGTTAATATTAGTTTAAGTTTGTAGAATATATTTGTTTCAACGGCCGTATTATCACATAACACAATCTATATATTTATGATATTTTTGATGTATTTCATAGAAAACTATTATCAATGTACAATAGATTTAAAATGAGTATGTGTTTTATGGAGATACAAAGACATATGTGGAGAGAAAGGACATCCTTGCCTTGCGCCAACTTCATGAAAATAAATATTATATATAAATATATATGGACTATTCAAACACAGGGTTATTCAGAGAGCACTGAAATGTCATAACATTTCGGTGCTCTCCCGTTCCACGTAATTCAGGGAGTTTGATTCGCCGACCCTGCGGTGAACTCAGCATTCACCGCAGGTTCCCTGAAGTGTAGAAAATGAGACGCCAAACGCATCTGATAAACCGCAGTAAAATGGCAGAATTGATCTGAAAAAACACCAAAAATACACAGATTCGATCCAAAAAAACCACCAAAAAGCCACCTTATGCATCTGAGGATCTGCTGCAAAACCACCGAATCGATCCGAAAAAAGCCGACAACCCGCCAAACAGAGCACCGAAGAACCGCCGGAAAAATCTAACAAGCCGCCGAACGGTGTAAAAAAACAAAAAAACTAAAAAAAAACTGCAACTTTTAAAATGTGTTTGCAAAAAAAACACTACTGCACAAAAAATGCCTGAAACTAATACATAGCGTCCTATGGATAATAATAAAAAGGTCTGTTACAGAAAAACCCTCCGCCATTTTTTTAAAAAAGTTAGAAAAAAAAAAAAAAAAAATCCCAGAAAAAATTAATTAATAGAATAGAAATTAATAGAAAAAAATTAATTCTCTATGGGGATTTCACTGCCGCCGATCAGCATTGTATTTCTGTCACGTTCCATGCTGGCAAACCTGTCTTCTTGCCCTCTGTATTTGTATATTGTGTTTTTTCCCTTGTGTTTCTGTTACTGCCAATTCCTGGGTGGCCTCCCAGGGGTTAATTGGTGTTCTGTGTGCTGCTCACCTGTTGATCCTTGCCTTGATTCCCCTGTCTATATTAGAGCAATGTACCTATAGTACATTGCTGGGTCATTTTCCTTTGCCTGGTCTCCTTGCGACTTGTGTCCTGAGAGCTCCTTGCTGTGTTCCTGATATCCTCCGTTTGTTCATCCTTGTTCAGTTTTTGCCTCTGTTATTTCTGTTCCAGTTTATGTCAGTTCCTTCTGTGTATTTTGTTCTGTCTATTTCTATATTTTGGTTTGCTGTTTATGTTCAATTCTGATTCCCCGGTTACCGATTTTTGGCTTGGCTGACTTCCCTTCTGGTTCCTATTCCTATATTCTGTATGACGTACTCTCTCTGGTTATGACCTTTTGGCTTTCCTCTATGTGACTACTCTATATTATATTCCTTGTCTGTACCGTTTCCAGGAAACCCTGTCATCTGTATACAACAAAAGACTCTGTACGGCTTCAAGGTAATACTTTCCTTTAGATTAGATCCGGCTATCCTAAAGACCGGCCTTTCAGTGCAGGGAATCTTTGGTATTGCCGTACAGAGGTCTTTTGTTAACCCTGTGTTGCTTTTACCTGTCCTTGCAGTTTACAGTGCATCTCTGCATATATAGGGGCTTCTCTCAGGAACCAGGGCCTCACCTTGCTGCAAGTTATATTCTTGGATATATATACAGACCGACCACTTCCAAGGATTGGAGGGCAAGGATAGGGTGGTGCGTCACCAGGCACTGCCCCCGTGACATAATGACCCAGCCATTACATAAGTCCGCAGAGATGTGTACCGTGTTGGAAACCTTATTGCACATGTTTGAGGAATTTGTGGTTCACCTCAAAGGGTTACTGAGCCTGTGTCTAGACTCTGGCAATCAGGTCTCATTTGAAAGCAGGGTTCGTGGTCCGCTTTCTCTTGATGAAAAGAACAGAAGACGTGAGTACAATCTCTGTTTCTATTGTGCCAGTTAGTTGCACTTTTTGTCTGGCTGTCCCCTCAAGCCGGTGCGTCCTGGGGCTGGAGTGCTGGTGCGTCCTGGGGCTGGAGTGCCGGTGCGTCCTGGGGCTGGAGTGCCGGTGCACCTCAAGACTTGTGGTGGGTCTGTGCGCCCTGATACTGGCCGAGTGCCAACTGTGCCCATGTCCCACAGTAAGGCCGCTAAAGCCAGACCACGCATGCGATCCACTAGCGCCAGTTACAGCTGGGAATCAGAGGGTGCCAGACCACTTAGGGGGTCTGACGGTGCCAGACCTAGCTGGGAGTCGGATAGTGCCAGATCACGTAGGGGATCTGATGGTACCAGACCCGGTGGGGAGTCAGATGGCACCAGACCCCGCTTTGAGTTCAGACCTCCTGAGAGATCCAGGTCTGAGAAAGAGGCACTTGAGTCTATGAAGGATGAATCCTTTTTGGCCACAAGGCCAGAGGATGAAGTACCCATGGAGGTTATGTCGCTCATGGCACCCGATAATAAACCTCAGACTTATGTAGATACCTCTGATGGCTGTAGAGTTTTAAAGACACAACTGGCTGGTTATGAGCAGCAACTGGCAGCCAAAAGACAGTCCCTACGTATTGTTACTGGTTGTATTACATGTAGAGCCGCAACCCCAGTGCCAATTGGCAGTATGCCAGTTCTGTCTGGCAATGAGAAGCCAGTCCTGTTTCCGTCTGGCAATGAGAAGCCAGTCCTGTTTCCGTCTGGCAATGAGAAGCCAGTCCTGTTTCCGTCTGGCAATGAGAAGCCAGTCCTGTTTCCGTCTGGCAATGCGCAGCCAGTCCTGTCTCCCTCTGGCAATGCGCAGCCAGTCCTGTCTCCCTCTGGCAATGCGCAGCCAGTCCTGTCTCCGTCTGGCAATGCGCAGCCAGTCCTGTCTCCGTCTGGCAATGCGCAGCCAGTCCTGTCTCCGTCTGGCAATGCGCAGCCAGTCCTGTCTCCGTCTGGCAATGCGCAGCCAGGCCTGTCTCCGTCTGGCAATGCGCAGCCAATGTTGCCTGCTCCTGGCACGATGCCAGCGGTGCTGCCTGATCCTGGCACGATGCCAGCGGTGACAGTAGCGATGTCTGATTCTGGTAAGCTGCCAGTCAAATCCATGGCAAACTGTCAGCAGTGCCAGAGCTACATTGCAACACCACTGTGCCCCATGCCCCACAGAGAGTCTGAGGTTTCCAAACCTCATGGTAAGGCACAGGTAGGCGAACCTACTCCCACTGTTGCCGTGTCATGTACGGTGGTCACCCCTTCCAAGTCTCGGTCCAGGAGGAGACGTGGGAAGCTGACCATCACTAGTCAATCTAGTTCCGAGAATACCACGGTCCATGATGGGTCTGATGATGCCGTATTCCGTGCTTATCTTGAGGAGGTCCAGCAGGGTAGTGGCCTGACTGGTACCAACATCCCTAAATCAAGTCCTGTTCCTGAGGGGTATGTACGAACACCGTCTGGGTTATTAGTTCGTGAGACATTCTTAGCAGTGCTCCAGAGACACCCATCTATCTGGAGGTGGTTGGGGGAGGATTCTGATGGCTCAGAGGACTCATGAAAGTTTTCTCCCGAGGGGAGCCTTTGTGTATGTATTTGTGTCCATTTGGGGAGGAGGTTTGCCCTTGGTTGTTTTGGGTGCCCTGGGGTCACCCGTGGAGGAGGGGATACTGTTACGTTCCATGCTGGCAAACCTGTCTTCTTGCAATCTGTATTTGTATATTGTGTTTTTTCCCTTGTGTTTCTGTTGCTGCCAATTCCTGGGTGGCCTCCCAGGGGTTAATTGGTGTTCTGTGTGCTGCTCACCTGTTGATCCTTGCCTTGATTCCCCTGTCTATATTAGAGCAATATACCTATAGTACATTGCTGGGTCATTTTCCTTTGCCTGGTCTCCTTGCGACTTGTGTCCTGAGAGCTCCTTGCTGTGTTCCTGATATCCTCCGTTTGTTCATCCTTGTTCAGTTTTTGCCTCTGTTATTTCTATTCCAGTTTATGTCAGTTCCTTCTGTGTATTTTGTTCTGTCTATTTCTATATTTTGGTTTGCTGTTTATGTTCAATTCTGACTCCCCGGTTACCGATTTTTGGCTTGGCTGACTTCCCTTCTGGTTCCTATTCCTATATTCTGTATGACGTACTCTCTCTGGTTATGACCTTTTGGCTTTCCTCTATGTGACTACTCTATATTATATTCCTTGTCTGTACCGTTTCCAGGAAACCCTGTCATCTGTATACAACAAAAGACTCTGTACGGCTTCAAGGTAATACTTTCCTTTAGATTAGATCTGGCTATCCTAAAGACCGGCCTTTCAGTGCAGGGAATCTTTGGTATTGCCGTACAGAGGTCTTTTGTTAACCCTGTGTTGCTTTCACCTGTCCTTGCAGTTTACACTGCATCTCTGCATATATAGGGGCTTCTCTCAGGAACCAGGGCCTCACCTTGCTGCAAGTTATATTCTTGGATATATATACAGACCGACCACTTCCAAGGATCGGAGGGCAAGGATAGGGTGGTGCGTCACCAGGCACTGCCCCCGTGACAATTTCGTTGGCAATTTGCAAATATTTGGTGAAACTCTAGCTTTTTGAATAGCCGAATGGCCACAAAATCGCACCGTATGGAGAAATTCACTGTTCGGTGCAATTTCTGAGCCAATTTGGTGCTCTTTGAATACCCCTGATATAAAATTAAAATTTTACTTCTAAACTACTAGCCAGGCTGAAAAGTTACTTGCCATTTCTTATCCCAAGTCATCAATTACAAGTTCCACAGTTGCAAAGGGCCAAATTTCCACTAGCCTTGCTTAAGTTATCACTCTCCCTATTTTGATAAATATATACACCGTCATTCCTGTAGTCGAGACTCCATTCTGCTCGTGTCCGGTGCCCTGTCTGGCTCTATGGGACATCCCATATTACTTTCACACTTCTTTATTGATAAACGTTTCAGTCCACTACCTGTAGAATTTCATCAGGATATCAACAACAAATATTAAAAACAGTTTGTAGACATGAAACTCACAACCTCTGGGGCCGAAGAGAGCATGGTGCCTGAAGTGTCCCTTTAAGGCCCGTGTCAGACGAACGCAGTGATCACGTCCGTGTTGCCGCACAGTTTAACGTCCGTTGTAGCATAGAATCATGATCAATAGAGACCCATACACGAAGTAGGTGCGCACCAAACTGCGAACGCACAACGCACGTGGCAAACAGACATAAGTTAGGCAAGAACGTAAAACCGCTACCACGGACGTACAGAGTGTGCCACGTCCGCGTAGCGTTCTGTGTAAGCAATGAGATGTCAGACGCAGCGAATTTGCGACGTCCACCTTGATGCACACTATGGCCTTTCATATCCCTTTCAAATTTTTATCATTTTTCAGATTTTTATTTCCCATAGTTCCCTTTTTTTCTACGTCAGTCAAGAAAAACGGAGCATGTGGTGTCTACAGTATCTTCCGTCAGTACGTCCGTCCGTTGTGCACGCACGCAGAGTGCTGAGACTGCGTTTGCCTGACATTAGCCTAAGTCTGAAATTACGAAATCCAGTGCTTTCTAGTAAATTATCAGTTTATTGCCATTCTGGTATTCATCATCACTAGGAACCATAACAATATTGTTCCTTCCCCTAAATTGTGGCATTAATTATAAATGTGAATGCTATTGAATGGAAAATGCTCCATTAATGTGAAGTGTTTGGATTCTACTTATCTACTTCTGTTTGGAAATGTTAATTATAAATCCGGGGGAATTTCTCCTGTCTAAATAACTGGTTTTAGAAGCAGTGGATGCTGCTAAGGGTAAAGTCGTTTCTAAGAGCAAAGTTCTTAATGGTTTATATTAGAGATGTGCATTCCTTTCGAAAAAATTCGGAATTTGTAACGAAATTTGATAATTCGTAGTTCGGATAAAAGAAAAATTTTAATAACTGATATCGACTATCGAATTTGAAATGAACTATCAAATTGATATCAACTATCAAATTGATCTTAACTTACAATACAAGTAATAGTCAGCAAAGGACTTTATGAAACAAATTAAATTTGTTTCACTGTTTAATTTGACTCAAAACTAAATCTGTGACGCAGCTTAAAATTTAACCCTAGCTTTTCTTTTAACAGCAAAATTTGATTAATTGGGGTTTTATCTAGTGATCCAAAATTCAAAATGATATCAACTATTGGATTGATATATGAAATTCGAATCGATTTGAAAATTTCAAATCGAAACGAAACAAAATCCAAAACAAAATTAGTTGCGAAATACCGAAAAACGAAATTATTTAAAAACATAACGAAACAAAACTAAGAGAAACAAAATTTTCAGCCATGCATATCCCTAGTTTACATTAGCAACAATAACATGAACACCACTGGAAGAATTATTAACACGCAAGGAGAATAAGTTACAGAAGCCTTTGACCTGGTGTTGTTCATTCAAAAAGCCAATTAATTACCTTAACAAGGTAAAACCATAACCCCCTTCACTACCGATATCGAGATATCTCGGGCTTAAGAAGCATATCTGGTGCCCCGATATTGAGATATCTCGATCTGCTGATCTGCAGCACAAATGCAAATGAAATTAGTGTGCTGTAAACAAATTTTGTTTGCTTTTGGGCTGCAGAAGGTGCCCCCAAAGTTTTAACCCTGTGGGCATATTGTCCAAATAGGTAAAACTGTAAAATCCGCTGCTCAAAGCTCTGAAATATCGGGTTTTCAGCAGCTGATGCAGGAGAAATAGAAGAAAATAGACCAGCCGCTCAAACCTCTAACTCAATTTGGCAGTATATGACGACACCTACTGACCAAAAATAGGTTATTACAGTAAGAAATACAATGGGTATAAACTCAAATATTTATTATTTTGTCAATTAATTTATTAATTTAAAATGATTTTTCAAAAAAAACACTGGTTTCTGACAATGTTTTTTTGGAAAATCACTTGGTAGTGAAGGGGTTAATATATATAGTCAAGATATGACATATTTTGTGAGCTAAATTATCTTAATTTCTTATCAGATTTAAGTGGTTAAAAACTCTTAAAAAATCATTAAAGTGTTCAAAAAATCTATAAATTGTTTGAGCTTTCAGATGCTGAGATCTGGGTGGAGGAGTGCTCTTTTCATATTTGTTGTGTTTCTCTGTCTTGACAAGCACTCACCATTACGCTTAGTACAGGAGGAGTGCTGCCAACATGGTAGCTTTATTATGCATGATGAGGGCTGACAACCCTCCAGTCAAACACCCCTCCCTCTCACAGAGGCTTTATCATAGGTTCTATTTAACCTTGAACTGCTGGGATCTCCAAGAAGGATTTTGTCTTCAGTGAGTTGAGTTCACAAATGTGGTCATTAGGTGTTTAGGTGTAGGACCTGCCATCGATGGGAACAGTGACAATAATTTATGACAGGCTTAAGCAAATATGGCCATATTTCTTTAACTAAATTCCCATAATTTATTGCCAGAATTAAGTGGTTTAAAAATTGGTAAAAATCGTTAAATTGTATTAGCTTCGAGATGATGAGATTTGGGTGAAGTAGTGCTCACTTCATGGTTTGTTGTGATTATCTGTCTTGAGAAGGACTTACCATTATGCTTAGTACAGGAAGAATGCTGCTGCCACCACCAAAGAATGAAATGTCCTTATTATTATGTTTATTTTATGTTGCTGATATCTTACATGTGCTTTGTTTTTCTCTAGTACCTTTAGTTAAGAAAATATTTCACTCTATATGTGTCACTGGGTGCATCCATTGTGTGACCTTTGTGTTGTAACCCCCCCCCCGCCAGTATCTTTCCATCACTTGCTCCTCATTGTGTGGTTTTGGCCTTAGAACGGAGTGAATGGGTCAATCACTGACTCACAACATTGTATTGTGTGGGATGTATTCAGAGGACATCACCAGGGGTAGATTAGAAGTATTTTATGATCCCTATCTAATTTCACTCAGCTGCCAGCTGTTATCTTTAGTAATCTGGAGAACACAATACACCCCCTGCTGCCATATCTAAACATTCTCTCCTTCACCTCATTATCTGTTAAATACTGTATAGGAAAAAGCACAGCCACAAAGTAAAACATTTGCACAGATTTTAGTAAATGTTGCATCATGTGAAATATCCTCAAAATAGAAACAGGAGATAAAAAAACTGGCTTATTTGTCCTTTTTACATGCAATTACTTCAAAGAAAAAAAACAGTAGTGTGTGTTTTATAAGGGGGTTTTGTTTGTAATGCACAAGCAATCTAGTTACAGCTTATGTAAGTGGTGGTGTTACAATAAATTAGATACATAAAGTAGAAAGTAACAAAGACAAAACTTTTTAACTCCTTTTTGGTTAGGGGATTTTGTGCGCAGAATAAATCTGTTTTATATAGGGTTGCTCAAACCAGAAAAGAAATCATAGAATGAGAAATCTTTATTTGTTTAAACTCTTTGTGTGGATTCTTGTATCTCTGCACATGTTTATCTGCCTGTTAAATGCTTTATACTAGTATTTTTTTTCCAAAAAAAATGATTAAGTGCAGCTGTAAAACACATCTCTCTAAAGACATCTGCAGCAACCTGTGTCCAAACTATTCTAACGCTATATTTACCCCGTTTAACGTTATTAAGTGTTCCAGCTTAAGCCATGGTTTCTAGGAACTTTAATGAGAACGAACATTCTGCAAGTGTCCTCTTATATACAGTATATATTCAACAGAAAAGAAATGCATATCTACAGCTGTGGGGATTCTAAGATGAGCTAATGGACTTTAGAAAATGATTTATTAAGTGAGAAATACTCCTTTTCACTGATACTTATTGCTTAGAATCCCTGATGTCAACATGAAAAGTCAGAAAATGTTAGATATTGTGAATGTTAGCTCTTCTTTTCCAAACACTGGACCTCAAACCTTAAGCAGATGACTAGAGCCTCCACAAAACCTGTCAGCTTGGACAGGATCAATTGAGGTATTTAATAATAAGGAATGAATCAGAATTTATACATTGTAGCAGGAAAACTGCAGTGCTCATAGAACAGCTCGATGACGTTAGCTGATACTATGACATATCGCCCTGATCTTCACGATCCTCTGCCTGAGGTTCTATTCAATGGAAAGTAACCACTTGGTTCACGTTAAAGTGCTCCCACATGCATGTATTAACCCCTTCAATACCAAAAGGAGATTCTACTCCTTAGCTGGCGCATACGATTAGTGCCTCGATATGTAAGCGTTATCACCAGGATAGGTGTGTTTAACGCATGCCCCATATTACAATCCTGGCGCTACTCCTGTTAGTAATCAGTTAGTGCGTCTGTGATTGCGCCAGCTTGCGCGAGGTTACTGTACTTTGCACATCCTATACTTAACATGGGGAGCGCAATCAGTAATTAGCGTTTCGATAAGTAAGGTATTACAAAGTGCTAGTGCTGATTACGGCAGGGTGCGCAAGCCAAAATTTTAGCACCTTCTAAAAGCCGGTGTTAAATGATTCTCCAAATGCAAAATTGTGTAGCAGCCCCTAAACCCCCCCCCCCAATAAATCCATTAGCATCCCCATGTTAGACTTACCCAGGGCTCGAGTCGAGCGGGAACGCGCGGGAACGGCGTTCCCGCACTTCTCCCACAGTGGGAACGCTGCGGGAACGCAGCGTTCCCGCTGTGGCCCGAGCCCGAACGCTTAGCAGGCGGCCGCCGCACATTGCCGGCGGCCGCGTGCTTCCTATTATAACGGCCGGTGACCGGAAGTGGAGCCGCTCGCCTGGCTGTTTCATAGATCCCAGGCGAGCGGCTGCACTTCCTGCCAGCGGCCGCTGAAGCAGGAAACACGTGGCCGCCGGCAGTGTGCGGCGGCAGCAGCAGCAGAGGTGAATTGGGCTGGGGGCAGTATCCATGAGACCAGGGGCAGTATCCATGAGACCAGGGGGCAGTATCCATGAGACCAGGGGCATATCCATGTGACCAGGGGCACTATCCATGAGACCAGGGGCAGTATCCATGAGACCAGGGGGCAGTATCCATGAGACCAGGGGCAGTATCCATGAGACCAGGGGGCAGTATCCATGAGACCAGGGGCATATCCATGAGACCAGGGGCAGTATCCATGAGACCAGGGGCAGTATCCATGAGACCAGGGGCAGTATCCATGAGACCAGGGGCAGTATCCATGAGACCAGGGGCAGTATCCATGAGACCAGGGGCAGTATCCCATGAGACCAGGGGCACTATCCATGAGACCAGGGGCATATCCATGAGACCAGGGGCAGTATCCATGAGACCAGGGGCAGTATCCATGAGACCAGGGGGCAGTATCCATGAGACCAGGGGCATATCCATGAGACCAGGGGCAGTATCCCATGAGACCAGGGGCACTATCCATTAGACCAGGGGCAGTATCCATGAGACCAGGGGCAGTATCCATGAGACCAGGGGCACTATCCATGAGACCAGGGGCAGTATCCATGAGACCAGGGGCACTATCCATGAGACCAGGGGCACTATCCATGAGACCAGGGGCATATCCATGAGACCAGGGGCAGTATCCATGAGACCAGGGGCATATCCATGAGACCAGGGGCAGTATCCATGAGACCAGGGGCAGTATCCCATGAGACCAGGGGCATATCCATGAGACCAGGGGCAGTATCCATGAGACCAGGGGCAGTATCCATGAGACCAGGGGCAGTATCCATGAGACCAGGGGGCAGTATCCATGAGACCAGGGGCATATCCATGAGACCAGGGGCAGTATCCCATGAGACCAGGGGCACTATCCATGAGACCAAGGGCATATCCATGAGACCAGGGGCAGTATCCATGAGACCAGGGGCAGTATCCATGAGACCAGGGGCAGTATCCATGAGACCAGGGGCATATCCATGAGACCAGGGGCAGTATCCATGAGACCAGGGGCAGTATCCATGAGACCAGGGGCAGTATCCATGAGACCAGGGGCATATCCATGAGACCAGGGGCAGTATCCATGAGACCAGGGGCAGTATCCCATGAGACCAGGGGGCAGTATCCATGAGACCAGGGGCATATCCATGAGACCAGGGGCAGTATCCATGAGACCAGGGGCAGTATCCATGAGACCAAGGGGCAGTATCCATGAGACCAGGGGCATATCCATGAGACCAGGGGCACTATCCATGAGACCAGGGGCAGTATCTATGAGACCAGGGGCACTATCCATGAGACCAGGGGCAGTATCCATGAGACCAGGGGCAGTATCCATGAGACCAGGGGCACTATCCATGAGACCAGGGGCATATCCATGAGACCAGGGGCAGTATCCATGAGACCAGGGGCAGTATCCCATGAGACCAGGGGGCAGTATCCATGAGACCAGGGGCATATCCATGAGACCAGGGGGCAGTATCCATGAGAGTTGGGGCATTATCCATGAGAGTTGGGGCATTATCCATGAGACCTGGGGGCATTATCCATGAGACCTGGGGGCATTATCCATGAGACCTGGGGCATTATCCATGAGACCTGGGGGCATTATCCATGAGACCTGGGGCATTATCCATGAGAGCTGGGGGCAATTATATCCATGAGAGGTGGGGCAATATATACCCATATGAGCTGGGGGCAATTATATCCATGTGAACTGGGGAAAATATATCCATATAACCAGTGCTGTGCATATTATTCTTGGGGTTCAGTGCTGTGTATATTATTATGGGGGCTCTGTGCTGTGCATGTTATTATGTTATTGTTGGGGCTCAGTGCTGTGTATATTATACTGGAGGCTCAGTGCTGTGTATATTATCCTGGAGGCTTAGTGCTTTGTATATTATCCTGGAGGCTCAGTGCTGTGTATATTATTCTGGGGGCTCAGTGCTGTGTATATTATCCTGGAGGCTCAGCGCTGTGTATCTTATTCTGGGGGCTCAGCGCTGTGTATATTATTCTGGGGGCTCAGCGCTGTGTATATTATTCTGGGGGCTCAGCGCTGTGTATATTATTCTGGGGGCTCAGCGCTGTGTATGTTATTCTGGGGGCTCAGCGCTGTGTATGTTATTCTGGGGGTCTGTGCCTGGATATATATATATATATATATAAAATGCGTTAGTCCAGTTGCCACAATCACGAGTATACCTGTACGTAGTGATATCTTTCACTGATCAGTATAGTTTCCAGTTTACACTCTTGAAAGTTTGTCTTTTAAATGTAAAGTTAACCCAATAAAAATGGTATCACCGGCTCGTCCGGCTATACTCGTGATATATATATATATATATATATTTTCTTAAGGTAATGGGGGTTGTGGAATTCGTGGGTGAGTTCCCTCACTTTTTTTCCCAGGACTTGACCCCTGGACTTACCTTTAGAATAGGGCCCTGATTTACCAAAAATCCCCTGCTGAAACCGGTGGATTTTTGGAAAATCATTTTTATTAATTTTATGGAATTTTTGGGAATATTCCCAGTGTATTCCTTACTGTAATAATCTATCTGGCAGGAAGATGTCACCATCTATTGGCTAAATAGAGTTACTGCAGATCGTGAAAGGCAGACAGCGCAGCACTTACAGCTAGTAGAGGATGCTCCTGTAGGACAGCACTCTGTTCACAGCCGTCCTCCTCACTGGTGGCATGCTGCAGTCACGTGGGGGACTGTGGGGGTGAGCTTAACCCCTTCACTACCGAGTGATTTTCCAAAAAAACATTGTCAGAAACCAGTGTTTTTTGTAAAATCCTTTTAAATAAATTTTAAAGTAAGAAGTATTTGAGCTTATACCCATTGTATTTCTTACTGTAAATAACCTATTTTGGCCAGTAGATGGCGCCATCTACTTCCAAATTGAGGTACAGAGGTTTGAGCGGCTGGTCTATTTTCTTCTATTTTTCCCTGCATCAGCTGCTGAAAGCTCGATATTTCAGAGCTTTGAGCAACTAGTTTTGGCTATTTGGGTATTCTGCTCACTGGGATATAACTTTGGTGGCACCTTCTGCAGCCCAAAAGCAAACAAAAATAGTTTGCAGCAAACAAATTTAATTTGCTTTTGTGCTTCAGACTAGCATATCGAGATATCTCTATCGGGGCACCGTATGGTGCCTTTGAAGTTCGAGATATCTCTATCGGTAGTGAAGGGGTTAAAAACAGAATATCTCCTTTTTTTACATTATATAGATCAACGAGAAAAAACACTGCTCCGTATAAAGTGAGGGGTGCCCTGTCAAATGGATAAAATCAGTTTGCTCAGGGACAGGCACACATTAACCCCTTCACTATCGTGATTGTGTATACACGATCAGCAGTAGCAGACACAGGAGCCCAAAATCGTGTTAACACGATCTAGATCTATGCTGTATGATTGCAAATATACTTTTGTTTGTTGCAAATGAATATCATTTGTTCTTAAGGTTTGGGCATAATGTCTAAGATGCTGAAACTGGTTAAAATTAACTGGGGAACGATTTTCCAAAAAATCCACTGGTTCCTGGCAGTGGATTTTTGGAAAATCGCTTGGTAGTGAAGGGGTTAAAGAATATTTTTTACAAAACAAAGAGTCTACGAAAAACAAACAAACCCCGAAACAAAAAGGAAACAAAACAGAAACATGATTTTAAATTGAGTTTCACTTTAGGGTAAACACCATTAACAGCCAGGTTTAGAAATCCTCTTGAACTTTTTGTGGACACTATCCCAGGCTAATATTTCTCCATGACAGAAATTTGGATCCCTCGCAATATCCCGGCATTCGCTGTTGTCGTGGCTGTCTTAGTGGATTGCTTTTAGACACTTGATTATATTGTATTAATTGTTGCCACTCTCAGCATCGCATCGTGCGGTTTTGGCCTCTCAGCCTAAATTAAGCTTGATACATAGTGGTTAATGAAAATGACAACATTGAGGAGGGAGCAGGTGGCACTTCCCGTCTCCCCTAAATAAATGCTCTGGGATGGCATTTTGTAACAGTCCCTGCTGCTTTCAGCATATTGTTGTATTGACAGAAAATGACAGAGATGCATGGCCGGCTGTATTGTCACTATAAATATTGTTTTTGTATACATTTCCAATAATCACAATATTACAAATTTGTGACCTTTATTATAGGTCATCTTCAGCACATTGTGACCATCCATCCTAAAAATGCTTCTGTGACATATTAAACAAATAAATTAAGTGATAGATTATGTATATTTATATTGTTTTATGTCTCGGAATAGCAATTTTTATGTAAATACTGTTTTTTATCTTACATTTCTATATTTTATGTTTAACTACATATGTTACTATATATACGTTAATTTATCATGTGACAGGGTTGACTAGGTTCCCTATTAACCCCTTCCCTGCTGAGCCATTTCACCTCTGTGTGCTGTGCTCATTTTTACTGTTTTTGCTCATCGTGTTTAAACGTGATTTGAAGCCACATTTTATTGTACGACCCAGATAAATTATATATCCTTTTTTTCGGCAGACTCGCAGATTAATAATATTTCATTATTATATGTATATGTCATGCCCTGCCTGAATGTTATAACAAAAAATGTAAAACAAATGTGAATTTCCAATCGTCTACAGCATGTAAAATTTCTTTTTTCACATTTCATCATCCAAGCCTTTGCAGTTATATATTCTATGGGGTAAACTTGTTAAAAAAAATTTGAACTGGGAACCTGTTACTGTATTTTTCCGAGACATTACGTTATTTTAGCTAAAACAAAAAAAAAGTCATTAGTGTAGCATCATTCTTCACATTATAATTGAAATGTGAACAATAGTGCTGCATTAATAAAAAAATTACGTTTGTAATGCTCTGGCCTTTTCAATGATATCAAACATGACTCTCTAGCTGCCACGAATCGGGAGATTCCCCCCTATCGCCTACATACGGTTTCCATAGGGAAACCCCTTGGCAGCTAAGGGCTAAGTGCCACCGCGAGCATCCCCGCCATGGAGTCCATAGGACTCCATTGAGGCTGATGCTGCCGGTCACATGACCTGCAGGATCTTGCGAGATCCGGCAGGTCGGCGTAGTGATTTGCAGAGGGAGACTGGGGGACTTTTTCCCCCAGTCTCTCTCTGCTCCCGGCGGCAAAAAGTGGCGGATGGAGCTGCTGTTCTTGCCGCGGGATTAGAGGTGAGTATGTTTTTTTTTTTGGGGGGGTTTCTGCTGGTTCTGACTTTGTAATCCTAACGCTAATTAACACTTTGCGCTCCCCATGTTAAGTATAGGAAGCGCAAAGTACAGTAACCTCGCGCTGGAAAGATCCGAATCGCTATTTTTTTTTAACCCGTTAGCAATTGGATTGTAATGTGGTGCGCCCGCGCTAGGGCCACCAATGCTAACGTTAACGGTCACACACGTGAACGCTAACGTTAGCGTTAACATTGTAATATGGCCCTGGAAGTTTATTTGTAAGTCATAGGGCTCCCCCTGCTGGCCTAAAAACATTACCACATGCATAATATTAACTCCTTCACTATCAATTGATTTAAAAAAACACACTGTCAGAAACCAGTATTTTTTTCCTAGAAAATAATTTTAATTAATTATACAGTAAAAAATATATATAATACACGGGGAGGGTAGCACTCAACCTTTACTAAACACACAGGGTGGGTGCATCTCAAGACAATGTAATACAACAAACCAGGAGGAGAGCACTCCAGTCAACACACTCAAAAAGACAACAACAGCAGCTTTGTACATTTAAACATTTAAAGATTTTACCAGATTTTAACCCTCCAAAGTTTTCAACAATTCTTACCCCCTTCAGGATTACAACAGATCTTAACCCATTCAAGACCTTTTACAAGTTTTTTTTACCCTAAGCTCCGTTGAAGATGTTGGCAAACTTGGTTCAAAATAAATGGGCATGAATTGCTTAAACCTGCCAACAAACGCCAATGTATTCCACCTTATGGCAGGTCCTATTATTCTTACCTAGTGACTGCTCTTATGGGATCAACTGAGGACTGAGTCCCTTCTGAAGCTCCCTGCAGTTCAAGATTAAATAGAACCTATGGGTGGAACAACTGTGACAGTGCTGACTGGAGTGCTGACTGGAGTGCTGACTGGAGTGCTGACTGGAGTGCTGACTGGAGTGCTCTCTTCCTGGTTTGTTGTGTGTATATATATATAGTGACAGTGTGATTAGGGGCAGGATAATAGACCACAGGCCTATGCCCTGGAGAATGCCCTTTACCCCATCTAGGGTTAATTCACAGCTGATGCCTGGTTAAGACTGCCCTGCCCTCATAGGAGATGTGGTTCCCTCTGAGAGTGCAGTCTTGGTGCTGGGTGCAGCAGGAAGGAAGATAAATCCTGAAGTCAAAAGGAAAGTACATTTTATTTAGTTTTGCTTCCTGGTAAGAGGCTTAGCCACCCAATAATATAAGGTAGGAATACTGAATGTTTAGTTAGGCTCCGCATAAGGAGTAGGCATTTGATTTACATTTGTTTTATTTTCCTGTTTATGATGTACCCTGCAAGTTCCATGGCTGCATAATAAAGAAAAGCGTAAGCACTGTTCCCTTTGTCCAGTGACTATATCACAATATATATATATATAGTTACACTGTACACCAAGAGGAAAGCACTACATTAAAATAACCACACCACCAATTCTTCACAATTTAAAGGCATTCATGGGTTTCACCGGATTTTACTCCCCCCTCCAAGTTTTTTAGCAACCTTGTTTAAGCCTGTCACAGAATTATTATTATATATATATATATATATAGAATTGCAGACTTCATTTGCAGAGTTCCTTGCTGCATATGGGGAATGTAGCACATGAGCTCTGTAAAGCAGTTCTCTGAATTGCTGGGATGTGTAGTTGTCTTCTACAATTATAAACGTTATTATATATGTATATAGGATAATACTGAAACATTCAGTGAATATTTATTGTTTAAACTGTCCAACTCCCTTACAGGGTTATTCAGAGAGGTGAAAACCAGGAGAATGACTGGTGAAGTGAAAATTCCAGGTCAAAATTAGGGATGAGCCGAACACTCCCCGAGTTCGGTTCGGAGCCGAACCCGAACTTTCCAAATGTTTGGATCCGAACCCGAACTCGAACTCAATACAAGTCAATGGGGCTGAAAATTCGGTTTTCAGAGTGCCCTCTAGGCTTGTGCACCAATTTTTTGTTCGGTTCGATTCGGTTCGATTTTTCGGATTTTTAAACTTTTCGATTCGGCTCGTTTCGACCGATGTAGGTTTCGATTCGGTTCGGCTCGACTCGTTTTTCGTGTAAAATTTTTTTTCGGAATATCGACAATTTTTTGTATTTTCGTGTCACTTTGCTCGTTTTTTGTATCGACTTTTCGTAATTTCGGAAATTTTCGTTTTTCGGAATTGTACATGTTTTCGGAATATCGACCGTTTTTCGTATTTTCGTATCACTTTGCTCGTTTTTGTATCGACTTTTCGTAAGTTCGCAAATTTTCATTTTTTCGGAACGTCTGTTCTCCTCGTTTCAAAGCAATAAATTTCGATTTGACACATTTCAAGTCCATTCGAAAATTCCGAAAATATTTCGTTTCGGCTCGGAAAACTTTTCGGATCTGCCATTTTCGGATCTAAAAATTTTCGGAAATTCGGCCGCATCCGAAAACACGAATCGGGAAATTTCGTGAAAATTCCGAAATTCCAAAACCCGAAACGCACATCCCTAGTGCCCTCCAAGAGGGCATATATGTTAGATATTTGCCATAAAAGGTGTATGGGGGGTCCGGGTAGTGCCCTGGGGGACAGGAAACAAGGACAAAAAGTTAGGATCCCCTTATCTCTACATGGCAGCTAGATGGTTAACTGGCCCACTGACATCCTCACACATATGGTGAGGTTGTCAGTGGGTGGGGGGGACCTGGAGGCTTGGCTGACATCCAAGATGTCAGCCCCCCTCCAGGTTCGAATCGCGTTTTGGCGCCAATTAGTGCCGAAACGTGATTCGGCAGCGAAAAGGTTAATGCCATACATCATTGAAAAGGGGAGACTCTCCCCTCTCCAGCAGTGCAAACGGCATCTCCCTAGCTTAAATGGTTGGGGAGATAGAGGGCTCCGAACGAGCCCCCCCTCCCCTCCATTGAATTGCATGGGGACGCCTGCTGATGACGTCACCACGCAGCGTGGCGACGTCATCAGCCTCGCCTGCCCATGTAAATCACATGGGCAGGCTTCCTACCTGCCAGATCGCCGTGGGATCCAGCGAGGGAGGTGAGTATCGGGCGGGAGGGGGATTAGGCGCCGCTGACGTACCCTGTACATCCGCAGGTCTAAGGGAGACCCGTGGACAGGACGTACAGGGTACGTCAGGGGTCCTTAAGGGGTTAAATGCAGCATATTAGGAAGTTTTAGGAGGGAAATTAATTCTCAAATCTCAATCAGAAACAGACACCACCCCACCCCCTCAGTACCTCAGTATAGTGTACAATGTTTCAAATTGATTACCAGACTAAAAACACCTGGTGTTATGCCCGTTTGTGAACAGAGGTCATTTAGAGTAGAGAATCTTTCCACGTACACATTAGTTTTTAATTCAATATCTAATAAACCGTTGCTTATAATATTCTGCAGTAAAGAGTCTCTTTATTTCTAGATGTTTTAGTATTTTTTTTT
This sequence comes from Leptobrachium leishanense, assembly GCA_009667805.1. Taxonomy (NCBI): domain Eukaryota; kingdom Metazoa; phylum Chordata; class Amphibia; order Anura; family Megophryidae; genus Leptobrachium; species Leptobrachium leishanense. Next base: position 46,477,465 of record CM019064.1, read on the forward strand.
AAGCATTTTCTATACTTTTTCAAAATTTCTTTTTTTTTTCGAACACACCCAAAAAGTTTGAAGTTCGCGAACTTTCGAACTGCCAAAGTTCGGGCCGAACTCCGAACCGTCCGAACCCGAACAGCTCATCCCTAGTCAAAATATCCAAACCAGAAAAATTCTCCCATTTATCTCACTTTACAAATCGGCTATTTGTTCTAGATTGTTCTCTTCTCCTGCCAATTCTCCTGGTTTTCACCTCTTTCTCAATAACACTGATAGTTAGAGCCCAAGCGGCTCTTTCCAACGTTGAGTTAAGGAGTTCTTGATAGTGAAGGGGTTAAACCGCCTTTTCTAAGAACCCAGTCCTTAACTGATGATAGACCTAAATATAAATACATGGATACTTATAAATAATAATACATCATAATAAACAATCTCGGGCTAAGCATAAACCAGAAACAAAAATGAATGTATATTATAAACTAATTTAGCTTTTTAGATTTCCCATTTTTTTTTCGTTATTGTAATTATGTATTTTCAACACTTTTGTAAATTTTCACTTTAATATTGTCAAGGATTAATATACTTTTCTGATTTACGTACGGAACTCCAAGCATTCGGAATAATCTTCCTTTTCATAACCTGCCAACCTCCATTGTCCCTCATCTGGGCTGGAACTTGCTACAAAAGAGAGATAAAATATCAGACTAAAGATTGGCAGAAAATTTCAGACATACCCACGAGACAACAGAGAAAAAAAAACCCTAATAACATTCGCAGCGAGTACCGTGTGCAAAACTCCAACGATAATCCTTAAATACGTCTTCCGTTTAACAGATCTTCGCAGAGATGGAACACAAAAAAAAATAATACAAAGTATCTGTAACACAGTGATATGTGTCATATTTGAAAATGTATAAAGAAAAAAATACTACAATGTTGAACGTTAAAACAGCACCATAATTCAATTTTAATGTTTTAGCTATCCCGTGGACAAACGATCGTGCAGTCATTCTGCTTATTTCTAAGAATACTAAAACCTTTATTTTGTATCAGCGCCAAGATTAGAAGAGCGAAACAACGAGGCTCAGAATTTATGCCGGCTCTCCCTGCCAAGAATAAAAAGTCAAATAGGGTAAGAGAGCAAGCCGTTATATTCTGTTAAAAGCCAGATGGAAACATTTCTGGAACAACAAAAGAAGGTAATTTTCAATTCTATTTGAGGATTGTTATGTTGAACAGCACGTCACTGACACACTGAAATCTTTCCAGAAGGCTGATTAGATACTGGGAATACACAAGGCAAGTGTTACCCTTATTGAACTCACAAATTAGTTTCATTATATGGTGTACCGCTTGAATGTTTTAGCCCTTGTTTATTATTTTAAAAGTTCAATAAATTGTCATTTAAACTGGAATATACTGCAATCAGCTTTTTTTTGTTTTAGTATATAATCTAATCACGACTGCTATGTTGAGCCAATTCGCGTGGGTTTTTTTTTGTTGCATATTGCTAATAGGCTAGAGGAATTCCATTAAAATATATGGTGCTTTTGATTTCAACTTTAATTCCTTTAAATTAGAATCCCTTATACAGATTGTTTTGTTGGGGCGCTCAGGTGCGTGTGCGTTAAATGACGCCATTTGGCGCTAAATCATTGGCGAGTGATTGCTCCTCCAGTGTCTTCCAATTCTCAGCAGATAGAAACTATGTGAAACAATGTATCACGACAATGTTTATTGTTATCAGGGCCGGTGCAGGGGCGGATCCAGTGGAGGCAATGGGGCAATTGCCCCCCCTCGAGAAAGTATTGCCAACTGCTTTTCACTTTATGAGTGGCTGCCGGCATGAAGCTCGGCACTCGCCTGGGAACCACCAGAGCGGAGTTAACTTCCGGGATCTTGCGAGAGTGCGGCTTGTGCATGGTTCGCACGCAGGGGAGCGGCAGAACTTGATGCCGGCGGCCGCTCGCACAGCGAGAAGCACTCGGAGGGGCCTGGCCTGGCACTGCAGACAGCAGGAGAACGATTGGGACCGAGTGAGTGAGCTGGGGGCAATATATATATATATATATAAAATATGAGCTGGGCCTATACAGTTGTGTTCAAAATTATTCAACCCCCAATGCTGTAAAGGGTTTTAGGGAATTTAGTGTACATTTGTAATTGTATTCAGAATGAAATCCTACAAGGACTTTTTAAAGAACCATATGCAACTAAAATGACATCAATTGGTTTTGTAATACAGTAGTAAATGTTTCTTTTGTGAATTCTTCATTGACACAATTATTCAACCCCTTAAAGACTACCACTCTGAAGAACAGAGGTTCATTCAAGTGTTTTCAATCAGGTATTGAAAACACCTGTGGATGTCACGGAGCAGCAATAAAGCATAATAAGCACCAATTAGGCAGCTTTAAAATGACTGTGATACTCCGCTCCTTCTAGACATTTACTGGTGTGGTTACAAACATGGTGAAGTCAAGAGAATGGTCCAGGAAGACAAGAGAAGAGGTGATTACTCTTCACAGGAAGGGCAATGGCTATAAGAAGATTGCAAAGATGTTAAACATACCAAGAGAGAGCATAGGAAGCATCATTCGCAAATTCAAGGCAAAGGGCACTGTTGAAACGCTACCTGGTCGTGGCAGAAAGAAGATGCTGACTTCGACTGCTGTGCGCTACCTGAAGCGTAGAGTGGAGAAAAGTCCCCGTGTGACTGCTGTGGAACTGAGAAAAGATTTGTCAGATGTGGGTACTGAAGTTTCAGCTCAGACAATACGGCGCACACTGCGTAATGAAGGCCTCCATGCCAGAACTCCCAGGCACACCCCCTTGCTGTCTCCAAAGAATAAGAAGAGTCGACTGCAGTATGCCAAATGTCATGTGGACAAACCACAGAAGTTTTGGGATAGTGTTCTGTGGACTGATGAAACAAAATTAGAACTGTTTGGGCCCATGGATCAACGCTATGTTTGGAGGAGGAAGAACAAGGCCTATGAAGAAAAGAACACCTTGCCTACTGTCAAGCATGGCGGGGGTCAATCATGCTTTGGGGCTGTTTTGCTTCTGCAGGTACAGGGAAGCTTCAGTGTGTGCAAGGTACCATGAATTCTCTTCAGTACCAGGAGATATTGGATGACAATGTGATGCAGTCCGTCACAAACCTGAGGCTTGGGAGACGTTGGACCTTTCAACAGGACAATGATCCCAAGCATACCTCCAAGTCCACTAGAGCATGGTTGCAGATTAAAGGCTGGAACATTTTGGAGTGGCCATCGCAGTCACCTGACTTAAATCCGATTGAGAACCTCTGGTGGGACTTAAAGAAAGCAGTTGCAGTGCGCAAGCCTAAGAATGTGGCTGAACTGGAGGCTTTTGCCCATGACGAAATGGGCGAAGATACCCGTAGGTCGCTGCAAGACACTTGTGTCAAGCTATGCTTCACGTTTAAAAGCTGTTATAACTGTAAAAGGATGTTGTACTAAGTACTAAGATTGAATGTCACTTGGGGGTTGAATAAAACTGATAATGATGTGAGGACAGAAAAGACATTTGTGGTTATTTCATTATAAATGTTATGTTATATTTGTCTGACCTACACGTGCCTCTTTGATTTAATTGTAAGCAAGATGACTGAATGATCAAAATCAATGTCAAACTGGCCAAAAGACTCAATTTCAGTGGGGGTTGAATAATTTTGAACACAACTGTATATATCCATCTCTGTACAACTGTATATATCTCACGCGCAGCCCCCACTCTCTGGAACGCTCTCCCTCATACTGTCAGACTTTCCCCTAACTTCTCTTCCTTCAAACGCTCCCTTAAAACGTTCCTGTTTAGGGAAGCCTACCACCCAACTCACTGACACAACCATCAATCACTCTCACCTTACAGTCCTCTCCTCCTGTTTCCAACCCCAACCCTCCTAGATTGTGAGTTCCTATGGGAATAGGGCCCTCATCTCCTCCTGTACTGTTTGTCAAATGTTGTTCAATGTATTGTAACCCTGTCTATACTGTGTTTATTGTACAGCGCTGCGGAATATGCTGGCGCTTTATAAATAAAGAATAATAATAATAATAATCCATGTGAGCTGGGCACTATATATCCATGTGAGCAGGGGCACTATATATCTCCATGTGAGCTGGGGCACTATATATATCCATGTGAGCTGGGGCAATATACATCCATGTGAGCTGGGGCAATATACATCCATGTGAGCTGGGGCAATATATATCCAGGTGAGCTGGGGCAATATATATCCATGTGAGCTGGGGAAATATATATCCATGTGAGCTGGGGCAATATAGATCCATGTGAGCTGGGCCTATATATATCCATGTGATCTGGGCAATATATATCCATGTGAGCTGGGCCTATATATATCCATGTGAGCTGGGCATATATATCCATGTGAGCTGGGGCAATATACATCCATATGAGCTGGGCCTATATATATATCCATATGAGCTGGGGCAGTATATATCCATGTGAGCTGGGGCACTATATATCCATGTGAGCTGGGGCACTATATATCCATGTGAGCTGGGGCAATATATATCCAGGTGAGCTGGGCCTATATAATTCCATGTGAGCGGGGGCACTATATATCCATGTGAGCTGGGGAAATATATATCCATGTGAGGAGCTGGGGCACTATATATCTATGTGAGGAGCTGGGGTACTATATATCCTGCTACAACTCTACTCTTTCCTCGACCCTTCATAAGTTGGCGCTGTCAAAATCCTGGTCAATGAGGCAACAAAACTTGGAACCCTGGCACAACAAATTGACCCGGCATCTACAAAGATGTTCTAGAACTGCTGAACACTATTGGAGAAAGACCTGCTCCCACTCTGACTTTCTTCACTATAAATTTATGCTCCGGTCCTACAGCTCTGCCCTCTTCCTAGCCAAGCAGTCATATTTTACAGCCCTCATACACACCCACTCCCGGAACCCAAAACACCTGTTCACCACCTTCAACTCCCTTCTCCGCCCTGCTGTGGCTGTTCCTCACACTTACCTCAATGCCGAAGACCTAGCATGCTTTTTCACAGCAAAAATTGAACAGATAAGAACTGAAATCTCCACAATTCCATCTTCACCCATGCAGGAAGATCCTGCTAACTATGTCTATCCTCACATATTTAACTCATTCCCTTTAGCTACTGAACAAGAGGTCCATAAACTACTACGATCCTCTTATCCCATTACCTGCCCCCTTGATCCCATTCCCTCACATCTTGCCAAAACACTTGCTCTTGTGCCATCCTTGACCCATAAATTTAATCTGTCTTTAACCTCTGGGGTCTTTCCTGCTACCCTCAAACATGCCACGGTAGACCCAATCCTAAAAAAAAATCTCTGGATACAACTGCTCCCCCCAACTACCACCCCTTCTTCCTGCTCCCTTTTGCCTCCAAACTCCTTGAAAAACTTGTGTATGCCCATCTGATTGACTACCTCAACACTCACTCTCTCATTGACCCTCTGCAATCTGGATTTTGCTCACTGCACTCAACAGAAACGACTCTTGCAAAACTGACCAATGACTTTGCAACTGCTAATTCCAATGGGTGCTACTCTCTGCTGGTTCTTCTTGACCTCTCTGCCGCCTTTGATACAGTTGACCACGCAATCCTCCTGTAAACTCTTTGTTATATGCCTTCAAAGTACTGTTCTTTCATGGTTCGCTTCTTACCTGTCCCAACAATCATTTAGTGTCTCACTTGCAGGAAGAACCTCCTCCCAGCAGCCTGTTTCTGTTGGAGTGCCCCAAGGTTCGGTACTGGGCCCTCTACTTTTCTCAATCTACACTGCCTCTCTAGGAAAACTGATCAGCTCCTTTGGGTTCCAGTACCACCTATACGCTGATGATACTCAAATTTACCTCTCCTCCCCTGATCTCTCTCCAGCTCTCCTGGATCGAGATACTGACTGTCTCTCTGCTATCTCGAATTGGATGGCTTCCCTCTTCCTTAAACTCAATCTTGCCAAAACTGAAATTCTCATCATTCCTCCCTCCAAGAAGAACCCAATACCACCTATCTCTCTACAAGTAAATGGAACGCCCATTAGCCCAACACCCCAAGCTCGCTGCCTTGGTGTCACTTTTGACTCTGACCTAACATTCTGTAACCAGCTGGTTCCGGGGTGGCAGGAAAAGGAGCCCAATTTGCAATGACTAAGCAAATGGATAAGAAATAAGGAGCTTATTTGCAAACACAAAGACTGCAAAACAGAAATATAGCAGAACAAGAGTAATGAGCACAAGTTAGCAAATAAATTAAATGATAAGGAATGGAGCAATAAATAACTGCAGAGATAGGACACAAAAAGAGCTGATTAAAAGGAGCAGAAACAAATACACAAGACACTCACAGGAGGGCACAGAGGATAGAAGAAACTAGTAACAGAGGGGTATATGGAGGTAGAGGGTCTTATAAGCAGAGGGTCCTTGGAAGCATAGAGTTCTTGTAAGCAGAGGGTCTTGAAGAAGGGTATCTGTATGCAGAAACTGTGGATGGGAATAACCGTAGCCAGGAGCCGGAAATTTTGATTAACCGTAGCCAGGAACTGTAGAAGGGTTAACCGTAGCCAGGAACTGTAGAAGGGTTAACCGTAGCCAGGAACTGAAGAAGGGTTAACCGTAGCTAGGAACTGAAGAAGGGTTAACCATAGCCAGGAACTGTAGAAGGGTTAACCGTAGCCAGGAACTGTAGAAGGGTTAACCATAGCCAGGAACTGTAGAAGGGTTAACCATAGCCAGGAACTGTAGATAGATTTCTTGCTTCTCTCAAGGTAAGTAGCTGACTGAAGAATAATGAAGAAGCAAGGAGTTATGGGTACTCCACCCTTTTATGGTGAAGCACAGGGCTGATAATGAAAGCACCTGTGGATGTTACATAGCTGTGCTGGAACCCTGGATCATGTAGAAATGGAATACTATGGCGATACAGCGCCCGGTTATATCTTTTTACGGCGCCGGCGGCGCGAGACCTTACATAGCCCCCCAGTAAGGGACACAATCCGGGTGGCAAAATCTGTCTCTGGGTCACATCACCGGTATTATGGAGGGTATCAAGAAAAATACTCCAGTATATAGCAAGACATTTTTTGGTTTTATTTCATCAACAGTAGAACAACGTTTTATGGAGGGAGTCAGTCTCAGAGGCACTTTGATGATCCGGTAATGAAGGAAGCGAGATGTGTTCAGGCTCTGAGGATATAGAAGAAATGGAATCCAATACTGAAGATTTCTTTGGTGTTGGTTTAGTCTTATGGCTGTGAATGATAGGCAAGTCAATTTTCACCATACCTGAAATTCTCATGGGAATGATAAATAGACATTGGTGAGTATTTATTTTGTCTAATGGATCAAGAATAGGGATGAGCTGTTCTGTTCGATCTGTTCAGAGTTCGCATCGAACATCGGCCGTTCGGCTGTTTTGCGAACTCCGAACATTTCCGCGTGTTCGGTTCGAGTTCACCCACAATGGACCACAATGCACTTTTCCACTGGCCTGAAGCTTGTAATTGGCTACAGCCTTGCACCTGACCACAGGACAGGTGCAAGACTATGCCAATCACGGCTCAGAGTCATGATTGGGAAAATTTTGCCCAATCATGTGCTCAAAGAGCTAAGTCCCGCAGCACACTATAAGGCTTCACACAGCCTTCAGCACGTGTTTTTTGAGAGGAGATTGCTCTGCTAGTGTGTCTTCTCAGTGCCAGCAGCAATTGGGGGGGGTCTCCCTTCTACAAGATATCTGGGAATTGTTGCAATCTGTGTGTTCTCACTGACAGCAGCTATGGGGGGGGGGGCTCACTTCTACAAGATATCTGGGAATTGTAATCTGTGTCTTGTCACTGCCACCCATCAGGGGGTCTCACAGACTTGTAGCAGATATCTGGGAATTATAACCTGTGTCTTGTCACTGCCACCCATCAGGGGGTCTCACTGATTTATAGGTGGTTTCTGTGAATTTTAATCTGTGTCTTGTCACTGGCTGCCAGCTATCAGGGTGTTATGGAAATCTTTAATCTAGATAATACAGTTGAATCAGAGTTCTGCATATCTCCAATTTTTATAACAGAGTTGAATCAGAGTTCTGTATATCTTTAATCTATATATCACTCACCATGTCAGAAAGACCAAAAAGGACAGGCAGACGCTCCCAGGCACAGATAAGAGGGCAAGCAGCCTCTGTGACGGGAGGCTGTGCCTCTAGTCGTCATGGACGTGGTGCATCCTCTGCAGGGGCACGCTTGTCCTTTCTAACTGGTGCTGGCCGTCTTAAGCAGCAGCAACATACAGAGGATTTGGTGGATTGGCTAACCAGGCCATCCGAGTCCTCTGAGTCCTCTGCCAGCCAGGCTTGTAGTGGTTTACAGTCCACCTCAGCTGCCAAAACATCTAATTCAGTCTCCATGTCCACAGCTACTCCTGCCATAGCCTCACTATCAAACACGGAGGAGTCAGCTGAATTGTTTGACTAAAATGACAATGACATGATGCTTGAGCATGCGCAGCAACTACAGTGCTCTGATTCAAACTCTGAGGTTGAGGAAGGGAGTATAATCAACCTAGAGGAAGGGGGTGCCAGTGACACACAAATAACTGGCACTCATGTTGCCCCAGCAGCTGCAGCATACTGCCAAGTTGGCTTCAGTGACGAAGAGATAGGGGGTGATGACGATGATGAGGTCACTGACTCCACCTGGTTGCCTGATCAAACAGAGGAGTCAAGGGAGGAGGAGGCACAACAAAAACGAGGCAGAACGTCCTCTATGACCAACCGTAGCCAGTCAGCATCAGAAATTATAGCTGCTCAGGTGCAGAGCGCTGTTGTCTCAAAGCACATGTACAGGAAGTCTGCTGTCTCGGAGTTCTTTAAGAAATGTGCAGCAGACCACACCGTTGCTATTTGTAATCTATGTCAGATGAGGATCAAGCGTGGGAAAGACATCCCACGCTTGGGTACCACGTGCTTGAGGTGACATATGACCACCTGCCACGCATCCCATTGGCACAACACTTTCCATAGGTCCTCCTCCTCCTCCTCATCTGTCTCTACCCCCACTATATGTCCTGCCATGTCATTGCCTGCTACAACCTCCACTGATAGGGATGATGCTACAGTAATGGGTGTACCATGGGTGTCCTTCCTCAGAATGTGCCAACATCCCATCAGTTGAAGATTTACGCAGTCAGATTACATTGCCCCAGCTGCTGCAGCGTAAGAAAAAATATAGTCCCAACCATTCCCAAGCACAGCGTCTAAATGCCAGCTTAGAAAAATTACTCGCATTACAGCTGCTGCCTTTCCAGGTGGTGGACTCTGCTTCCTTCCGTGAATTTGCTGAATGTGCTGTACCAGAGTGGCAGGTTCCAAAACGCCATTTCATTTCACGGAAGGCCATTTCAGCACTATACCAGCACGTGGAAGACAATGTTATGGAGTCATTGGGAAAGGCAGTCAGCAGCAAGGTGCACATGACTTTAGACACGTGGTCCAGCAAGCATGGAAAGGGCTGTTACATTTCCTTCACGGCACACTGGGTAACTGATTGCAGCTGGGAGGGATCCAGGACGGGGCTCTGTGCTGGAGCTTGTTCATCCACCATGCCTCCAGAAAGCTGCTTGTATGAGGTCTGTCTGCTCCACCACCTCATCCTCCTCCTCCTCCTCCTTCTCTGTCTCTGGTGAAGTGACAGTTAAACCGACGCATGGCAGGGGCTATGCAATGGCTCAAGCAAAAAGAACGCATACTGTGCTTGAGCTGGTTTGTTTAGGGTACAGGAGCCACACCGGGCCAGAAATTCTGTCAGCTCTGCAGGGGCAGGTGCAGAGATGGTTAACACCACGCCAGTTTCAGCTGGGAATGGTCGTCTGTGATAATGGCAGCAAACTTCTCTCCACCCTACGCCAGGGTAAGTTGACGCATGTACCATGCCTAGCACACGTCCTAAATCTGGTGGTACAGCGTTTCCTAATCAGGTACCCAGGGCTGGCAGAGCTTCTCAGCCAGGCCAGAAAAGTCTGCAGCCACTTCAGACAGTCATTCCCAGCAAGTGTTCGCCTGGCAGAAATTCAAAGAGAATTCCACCTTCCCACAAACCGTCTGATCTGTGACATGCCCACCAGGTGGAACTTGACATTAGCAATGCTGCAGCATCTGCACAAGCAGCAGAGGGCCATCAATGAGTACCTGTGTGAGTATGGCACAAGGACAGGTTCAGGTCAACTTGTTTCCCCCCCCGCAGTGGCTGATGATCAAGGATGCATGCACTGTACTGTCACCATTTGAGGAGGCAACGAGGATGGTGAGCAGGGACAGTGCATGCATCAGTGACACAATACCTTTAGTGTTCCTGCTGGAGCGCACTCTGCAGGGAATTATAGGTGTGGCACTAGAGGCAGAGCAGCAGGAGGAAGGGGAGGCCTTCCCTAGCTCTCAAGGCCCCAGTCTTTACGCAGACAGCATTCCTGTGGGTCCTCATATCAGACAGGACGAGGATGAGGAGGAGGAATATTTAAGTAGTGGGGGCATTGAAGGTGGGGATTCCTCAAGGGAGGGTTTTGTGTGCCCAGAATCCCAAGGACTAGTACATGGCTGGGAGGAGGAAGTGCACGATGGGGTCATCCTCATTGACCAGAAAGACTCGGAAGCTAATGCCACCTCCAACCTACGCTGCATGGGCTCCCTTATCCTGCAAAGCCTGGTAAAGGACCCCAGGATTTGTGCTATCAAGGAGAGGGATCATTACTGGTTGGCAAGCCTTCTTTATGCACGATACAAGGGTAAAGTTGCAGAGCTCATCCTGCCCGCACAGAGGGAGCACAGGATGAAACAACTTGAGGATGCTCTAAAGCGACACTTGTGTAACACCTTTCCAGGCACTGGTAGGTTACCAAGTGATGACACAGGTGCTTCTGAGGCTGTGGATGATCAGAGGAAGAGCGGTGAAGGCCGGGGCCGCTTGACTGATGCATTTTTTAATTTTTTTAGTCCACGACGCCCAGGGACGTCAAATGTAGGCACCCATTGCCAGCGTCTTCACCGTATGGTGCAGGACTACCTAGGGACAAGTGCAGACATGGATACCTTTACAGCAGATGATCCACTGGGTGCTGAGATTGGATCACTGGCCAGAACTTAGCCAATATGCTATGCAGCTACTAGGTTGCCCTTCATACTGCGTGCTTTCTGAAAGGATGTTCAGTGCCGCTGTAGGTTTTGTCACAGACAAAAGAGTGCATCTGTCCACTGACTCTGTAGACCGGCTGACATTTTATTTATAAAAATAAATCAGTCCTGGATCAGCAGCTATCAATCCCCTGATGCTGACGTAACTGAATAGATCGGGGATCTCTTCTGTATTACCAAAACCTCCACCCCTGCACTCTTCCACAATACCTCAGAGGGGTTATGTTGTGAAGGTACTAGCTGGCACCAAAGGCCTAATATTTGAGTGCACTGCCACTGACCAATATACTTAATATTGGACCGCAAGGTCCAACCCTGCACTCTTCCACAATACCACAGAGGGGCTACTTACGGTGTGAAGGCACTTGCTGCCACCAAAGGCACAATATTTGGGTGCACTTCCACTGACGACTACCAGATTCATATCACTTTAATATTGGACCGCAGGGTCCAACCCTGCACTCTTCCACAATACCACAGAGGGGTTATGGTGTGACGGCACTGTTGCCGTCACTAAAGGCCCAATTTTAAAGCACCTATTGTTACTTTCATCCAAAGCCTGCATAAGTGTCACCATAATTTAGCCAAAAAATCACTAAACTTCTTCTGCGTGTCCTAAAATGTCTCCTCTTTTCATACAGGCTGCCGCCCCAAGCAGTTGTTTATGAACAGATTAAAGGAAAACCATTTACCGTAATTTGAAATGTCATTTTTTTTGTTTTTAAATGTTTGTATACATCCTACAAATCCGCCACTTCACATGCAGGTTATGGGGACCTCCTAGGCACGATATTTGAAGGAATTTTTCGTTTTTATTCTTAACCTTTATTTCTTGGAAAACTCACTGTTCCTTTAAAAACGTTTTCTTTTAAAACTTTTTGTCCTTGTTTCCTGTCCCCCAGGGCACTACCCGGACCCCCATACACCTTTTATGGCAAATATCTTGCAGATATGCCCTCTTGGTGGGCTCTTTAAAATTCAAACTTTTGAGACCCATTGACTTGACATTGAGTTCGGTTCGTGTTCGAATTTGAACTCGAACTTTTGAAATTGTTCGAGTTCGAAAGCAAACCGAACACGGGGGTGTTCGACTCATCACTAATCAAGAAGTGGAGTCAAAGGTGGGTTACATATGTCAATAGCCAGGTGTTGCAAGAAATTACGGTGTTGACCCTTTACAATCTCAGATAGATCATTAACTCGACTGGCGAGAACAGACATTGTTGATATTAGAAAGTCATAATTTGGAACTGTAGCAGGTATGATGGAACGCTGATTCGTTTCTCTGCTGGTACTGGTTCTGCAGAAGGTACACCAGCATCATCAGATAGTGGCACCTCGACAACGGGCAAAGCGATTGGCTGTACCTTGGCAACAGTTGGTAGTACTTCTATGGCAGACACGGTGAGTGGTGACACCTCAGCGGCAGACACGGTGAGTGGTGACACCTCAGCAGCAGGCACATTGGTATAGACCATAGCTCTATCAGCAGGTAGCGCGGCAGCGAGCACCTCGGCGACGACCAAGGTTTCGGCAGCAAGCTCTTCAGCGTGAGATAAAGCTTCGGCAGCGGGCACTGCAGTCTGGGCCAATGTCTCCAATTGAAGTCTCTTATCCGTAGAGTAGGTCTGAGGATCCTCAGAATCTGCAATATGTAGACTTAGAGAAGTTTGAAGGGGTTGAGTGCTTGTAGCATAGATTGTAGCACCACAGAAACGCGGGTATTGTATTTTAGGTTTGACAATTTCATATGGGATGCTAGAAGTGAACCCAGCATATTTCAAGTATCGACCAGGGCCAACAAAGGGATGTCGGGCAACCTGAAGCGACAACTCACTGTCAGAATCCATTTCAGTCTCTTAAAACTCAAAGGTACAGGGGGAAAATGACGGTAATTCTTGCTGGCTGGGAGTGATGGGTGAAGTCTTGGCGGCTAGGGCAGACATACAGGGTTATTCAGAGAGCGTGAAAAGCAGGAGAATGACTGGAGAATGACTGGAGAAAGAAAAATTCTAGGTCAAAATAGCCAAACCAGAAAAATTCGCCCTTTCATCTCACTTTCCAAATCAGCTATTTTGACCTAGAATTTTTCATTCTCCAGTCATTTTCCTGCTTTTCACGCTCTCTGAATAACCCTGATAACCTCCATAGGGATAGAAAGATCTTCCACCACAGACACAGATGGTTCATACTGCATAGGTACAGAGGGATTAGTTTCTACAGGCATAGTAGATTCTGCTCTTGGTGGTAGAATATGTTCATGTTCCCTGTAACTGTCTAGATATTCATGCTCTCGGAGTTTAGTCTTAGGAGTCTTATTCTTCTCAGGCAAAGACTCATGCGTATACTCTGGCTGCGATGAGGGTCTTGGTACTGGAGATTTTTTAATGGTGGTTTTTAACGAAGAACTGCCCCATTAAACTGCCCCATTATCTGCTGTTTTAGACTGTATCTGCCTACTGCTAATGATAGTCATTGTCAGGTTCCGCCTAGGAATGATGAGCAAATGTTTTTCTCATTATCTGTCCTAGCCTAATTATGTCTCACAACATTTTCTAGGGGAGGTTTTTGTGAATGTAAATGATCCATGTTTGATCGTATAAATACGTGTGCCTGTCAAGAGATCCATTCTGACCCTGAAAAGCTCCAGATATACAGTATTTCCGGGGGATGTTAGCAGTCCCTCACATTACCCAGTTCCTACGCCCATGACAGATACACATAATTCATAAACCTAAACATAAGCTAAATCAACTATCAAAATGTTGCTCTTCAGTGTTTGGAGTTGACCCATCGATCCAGAAATCCTTGATATAAAAATCAACAATCTAACAAAAAAAAGAGCAACGGAACCAAAAGCGGCTTATTTTGAGGTTGCAACATACGAGAAGAGCACTTTCTCTGCAACGGAGTATATTTTTATGTTCTGTTTTGAAGAGAATTTCCTGGAAAACATTTATATCAGAGAACTTTAGTTTCCTTCGCTTTCTAAACCCGAAAATTCCTGACGGCAAATTAAGACGTTTGGACTTAGGTTTTTACTGTCGCTACGATCGCTCGCTGTGCTCCAACTGTTTGTGTACAGAACCTTTTTTTTTTTTTTTTTGTTTTGTTGATTGTATTTATGTTTGTCTATTTTAGTTTTTAATTGCTTGTGGTTTCTTAGACTCGCAAAGAACCGAACACCGCGGCTGAGTGTTACTGGAAAACACTTTGTGACATCATCCATATTATCATCAGCGCTGCGGAATAGAAAGGATGCTGCAATAAATGGTATCCATTAGAATTTCATCGCACGCTTGTAACCTATTGAACACCAGAGGGGTGCCGTCTGATGTTTTATCACTGGAGCGGAAGACTGTAGCCTCTGGTAATGACAGATTAGGGGAAGCCGGGGTCATGATTGCAGCCTCTGCTTGACATTGAGAAATTGAGATATGAGAAGAACCAAAAAAAAAATGAAAATGTTAAAGTCTCAGTTGAAAGCATGACAAATTGAACAGAACTGTATTCATAGCATAGATCCCACACACCTTAAAGCTTGCAATATGTTTAAGTACTGCCCAGATGCAACAAAATCCAAAGAAATGTATATATCCAAAACTGCATGGATGCACTCTTGGATCTTGAATATAAAAATTTACCTTCTAAGAGCTGAAACGATGGAGGCATGTTTTAATACCGTAGTTTATAATAAAATATATTTTATTATAAAGTCCCAAGAGTGCTGCCAGGCAGTTTTGGAGATATACAGTGGCAAGAAAAAGTATGTGAACCCTTTGGGATTAGGTGGAGTTTTGCATGAATTGGTCATAAAATGTGCTCTGATCTTCATCTAAGTCACAACAATTTGAAAAACACAGTGTGCTTAAAATAATACAACACAAACATTGTCAGGGTTATCCAAAGAGATCCGAATTGCTTGAGAAAGGTAACCGAACGCTGAAAATCAGCGTTCGGTTACCCTTCCTGGCCATTCGGCTATCCAGAGAGCAGGCAATTCGCCAAATCCTGGCGAATTGCTTGTACATACGGTGCCTGTTCGGTGCCTGTTCGAGGGCAGTGAAATCCCCATGAAAATGCACTGCTTCGGCTATTCAGAGAACGAAAACCAGCAGTGAAAGGTTCCCGAAATGCCCTGCCATTCAGTGGTTTCATGCGGCAAATTTATTCAGGAGAATCCCATAGGCTTCAATGTTAAAAATATTCCCGTTTTAATTCAATATCTAATAAACCATTCATTATAAAATTCTGCAGTAACTAAAGAGTCTCTTTATATTTAGATTTTTTTAGGATATTTTAAGCATTTTTCTGGATTTTTTTTTTTAAGTTTAGTTATTTTTTCTGTAACAGCCCTTTTTATTATCATTCCTTGGACCTCATATGCAAATTTCAGACATTTTCACTCAGTAGTTTCTTTGCAAACAGCTTTTTACTTTCACATTCATACAAACGTTTTTGCTAATTTATTCACCTCCCTCTGTCTGCGGTCTCTCGGCTTTTTCTCGGCTTTTTCTGCGGCTTCAATGCGTGTGATCGGCTCCTGCTCGGGTTTTTCCGGTGTCTTCGGGTTAATCCAGATGTTTTTGAGGGTTTTCGACGTGCATTCGGCAGGTTTTGCGGTTAGTTTTCGTCAGGTTTGCGGTAGCGTTTCCCTGCAATTCGGGGACCCTGTGGTGTTTGCTGAATACACCGCAGGGTCACCGAAATGGGATCGGCAACACGAACCGAATTGAAGAGAACGAAAAGTCACTGAACGTGCGGTGACTTTTCGAATCTCTTTGGATAAGCCTGTATATGTTTTCAAGTGTTTATTGAACATAACATGTAAACATTCACAGTGCAGGGTGGAAAGTATGTGAACCCCTAGCCTAATGACTTCTCCAAGAGCTAATTGGAGCCAGGAGTGAGCCAACCTTGAGTCCAATCAGTGTGATATTATTGGATGTGTTGCTGAAAGCTGTCCTGCCCTTTAAAAACACACACCAGTTTGGGGTTTACTGGTTTCAAGAAGCACTGCCTGATGTGAACCATGCCTCACAGAAAAGAGCTCTCAGAAGATCTACGATCAAGAATTGTTGACTTGCATGAAGCTGGAAAGGGTTACAAAAGTATCTCCAAAAGCCTTGATGTTCATGTGTCCACTGTAAGACAGACTGTCTACAAATGGAGAAAGTTCAGCACTGTTGCTACTCTCCCTAGCGTGGTTGTCCTGTAAAGATGACTGCAAGAGCACAGCGCAGAATGCTTAATGAGGTAAAGAAGAATCCTAGAGTGTCAGCTAAAGACTTACAGAAATCTCTGGCACATGCTAACATTTTTGTTGACACATCTACAATAAGGAAAACATTAAACAAGAATGGAGTACATGGGAGGACACCACGGAGGAAGCCATTGCTGTCCGAAAAGAATATTGCAGCACGTTTGAAGTTTGCAAAAGAGCACCTGGATGTTCCACAACACTACTGGCAAAATATTCTGTGGACAGATGAAACCAAAATTATGTGTGGAGAAAAAAAGGCACAGCACACCAACATCAAAACCTCATCCCCACTGTAAAACATGGCGGAGGGAGCATCATGGTTTGGGGCTGCTTTGCTGCCTCAGGGCCTGGACGGATTGTTGTCATTGATGGAAAAATGAATTCCAGAGTTTATCAAGACATTTTGCAGGAAAACGTAAGACCATCTGTCCGCCAACTGAAGCTCCGCAGAGGATGGGTGATGCAACAGGACAATGACCAAAAGCATACAAGTAATTCAACAAAAAAATGGCTTCAACAAAACAAAATACGCCTTCTGGAGTGGCCCAGTCAGAGTCCTGACCTCAACCCGATTGAAATGCTGTGGCATGACCTTAAGAGAGCGATTCACACCAGACATCCCAAAAATATTGCTACACTGAAACAGTTTTGTCAAGAGGAGTGGTCCAAAATTACTCCAGATCCTTGTGCAGGTCTGATCTGCAACTGCAGGAAACGTTTGGTTGAGGTTATTGCTGCCAAAGGAGGGTCAACCAGTTATTAAGTCCAAAGGTTCACATACTTTTTCCACCCTGCACTGTGAATGTTTACATGTTCTGTTCAATAAAAACATGAAACACATATAATGTTTGTGTTGTATTATTTTAAGCAGACTGTGTTTTTCAAATTGTTGTGACTTAGATGAAGATCAGAGCACATTTTATGACCAATTAATGCAAAACTCCACGTAATCCCCATGGGTTCACATACTTTTTCTTGCCACTGTATATATACACACAGTATATAAAATTTATATTCATTTCTTTGTGTGCAGAATAAATGCAGAAGGAGTTAATAAAGATTTTAGTTTATAAAATAAACAATATTATTATTATTATTCTTTATTTATATATAGCCAGAATATTCCGCAGTGCTTAACAATGGGCACAGTATAGACAGGGTTGCAATACAATGAGACTGAACAGCATTTTGACAAACCAACACAGAATATATAGAATACTATAGTATCATATCAATTGCAACAAATAACCTATAATATATATATATATATATATTTATTACTGTATATTATGGTGTTGCAATAAAATATATATAAAATATTTTTATATATATATATATATTATATATATTCCACAGGAGAGCCATGGAACAATATATTATGCCTGAAACCTTAACACCTTCACTGCGGAAGACGCGCAGGAAAAATCATGGGAGTCTCCCGTTTTATAGCGGAAGATGTTTCCCACACGTCTTCCGCTAAGCAGGCTCTCCCTCCTATACTCACCTCTCTCCTCCGGGGTCCCATGACAATCTGACTTCATGGAAGTCAGATGCTGCTTTTAAGCCCCCTCCTGGCGCACTGACGTCATAATGATGGGAGTGATGATGCCATTTTCAATGTTATCATGTTACCAGTAAAAAAATAAATAAATAAAAACATATTTTTTTTTAATAATGCAGCAATATTGTTCCCATTTCAATTATAATGTGAATAATGATGCTCAACTAACTATTTTTTGTTTATTTTAGCTAAAATCACGTAATTTCACAGAAAAATAAAGTAACGGGTTCACATTTCTAAATTTTTTTCAACAAGAGTACCCCATAGAATATATAAACGCAAAGGTCCGGATCATAAAAATGTGAAAAAAATAAATTTACACGCTGTAGATGATTGGAAATTCACATATTGTTTTTTACATTTTTTGTTGTTGTAGCATTCTGGCAGGACATGATGCATACATATAATAATTATATCCTTTTTTTCGGCAGATTCATAATATATATGATATGTCTGGGTCGTACAATAAAACGGAACTTCAAATCGCGTTTAAACATGATGAGCAAAAATTGTAAAAATCAGCTCAGCACACAGAGGCGAAATGGCTCAGCAGCGAAGTGGTTAACAGCTTTCGACACCCACAAGATTTTCATATAAAACAAAGCACAAAAAAATAATAATTCAGCAAACAATATAAACGCACGGCATGTATACCCGATCGAGACAGTGTTGCTGCAAGGCAGATGTGCATTTGTTGCGCACACCTACAGTGGTAATTGTCTTTTGGAAGCAACGAGCAGCACGGATCATTAGGTACAAGCACGGCTAAGCTGACAGCGCGTACATTGCGCTGTATGTGTCCACCATGGGCTTTGTCATGCATATCTATTAGTGGGAAATGGATGGCACTGCACCACTCATGAAAGCGTGACGTGGCTGCTCTGTATCTGGTGACCTGGTGCCTCATCCGTGCCAAGCCTTGAGCCATTTTAAACCATTTTGTAAAATAAACAGTTTGACCAATTTTATGTTGTTATCATTTTTCTTCCACATCATCACTTTATTGGAGAAAATGTGCAGTTTGAGTCCTCATGAGGCGAAGAGACTAACCGTGCTCTATAAAACATTCTAAAAGGTCACATAAAGAATAGAGAATATCTAAACACATTCATATATTTAAGAACCTGGGTTAAAGCAAAGCTTTGGGAACAAATGAAATGAATAGGCAAATTCAAGCCCATTGAAGCGATACAACGAGTATCCCCCCCCTCTACTTAGGCTATAACACTCAATCAGGTCTATTTACTACAAGGTGAAACTCAGGAGAACTGGCAGGAGAAGAGACCAATCTAGACCAAATAGCTGTTTAGTAAAGTGAAATAAATCAGAATTTCTCTGATTTGGCTATTTTGACATAGAATATTCACTTCTCCAGTCATTCTCCTGAGTTTCACCTTTATTGATTAGACCTCAATAGGCTAGATTATTCCAGATAGTCCAGTTCTTCTGGGAATGAGGCGTCACTCCAGAAGGGAAAGGAGGGCAACAGGGTTCATTAGAACTTGCATCTCCACGTGCTCCGCGCTCTCTCATTTGGACAATACCTAAAATGTTGCCATCTCTAAGGCTAGGGTCAGACTGAGGCAGTGCGAACGCGCGTGCAGCCACACTTAATCACGGCCGTGCTAGCAGCAGATGCCGGGCAATGACGGCCAATATACGAAGTACGGTCGCACAAAAGTGCGGCCGCGCAACGCAAGTGGCAAACAAACGCATTTTTTCGAGAACGTGAAACCACTAGTACTGACGTACAGAGTGCGCTGCGTCCGCTAGCGGCGTGTGTGCGTGATTAGGAGACGTCAGACGCTGCTAATGTCCGGCCAACATAACGTCCAGACCCAAAAAGTGTTTTATTGATGATCCGTACGAAATCACGGATGAAACTGCGCATCGTATGACCGCTATCGCGTATTCCGTGAAAAAATACGTCCATTCGTTCGAACGCACTTTTTCACGGACAACGTGAAAAATGCGTTAGTCTGACCCTAGCCTAAGACCCAGGATTTCCCAGTATGTGAGTTCTCAACCCTACACCGTTCAGTGTTCAGAACTTTAGGCTCTTGGTCGATGCGGTGATTCTTACAGATTTTTCATCTTTTGATTCTATCTGGATGATCAATTGGATCGAAAATGTTTAGAATATTTTTAATATAAGGATTTTGTACAAAATTTTTAATGTCACGAAAATAGCTCAGATATGACCCGCAAAATGATGCACAGGAGCGGAAATGAGACGGAATGATGTGTAAATGGCTCCGAAATGACACACAGAATGACTCACAGGATAACACACACAATGACGCACAGGCTCAGAAATTACCATTTCTTTCAATTACCTTTTATATTCAAACTTGATCTGAATAGATCCAATCAGATTCAGATCTGGCTGATTATATGTTACGTCTCGACCCTGTCCCCTGGTGGTGGGAGCAGGGATTTTCCAGTTTGTCTGGTTTTCTTGTTAAGGCTCTACATACCATTCCCACTGGGCTGAAGGTCTGCAGTCACATGATCTGCTTAGCCCTATATATAGGGCCAACCAGGCATTTGCTCCTTGGATCAGGATAGACTAAGTCTGAGATCCTCTAGTTTCTGTTCCTCGTGTTTATTCTAGTTCAAGTTCTGATAATCTGTGTATGACTCTTTGGCTCTGATTTCTGGTTATTCTCTAGTCTGCTCCCTAAGTAATATCTGCATTTCTGAATACTCGTCTATGGCCTGGCTTGGCTTCTGGAACTTCTTCTGTATTTATTTTGTCTGTTTAGATTTGTCTGTACGTGTCTAGTTCAGTTGTTTTCACTCTACAGGCATGTGGCCACGAAGCCATATGGTGTGAGTGATTCTCAGGGCTTTGCCTGAACTCCCTGGCTGGGAGTGTGTGGATTTACAGTGTGCTGCATTCATTGGGCATTTACGTTTCAAGTTCTGTCTTGCATTATATTATTCACATTTTTCAAGTATTGGGTCCTGTCCTGCAGTATGCAGAATTCACACTGTCTTGTATTGTACTGTATTCGTGTTTTCAAGTTCAAGTGTTTTCACTTTACAGGCATTGGCCACGAAGCCATATGGTGTGAGTGATTCCCAGGGCTTTGTCTGAACTCCCTGGCTGGGAGTGTGAGGATTTGCAGTGTGCTGCATTCACGTATTAAGTTCTGTCTCTCATTGTATTGCATTTTATGTTTTTCAAGTCCTCTCCTGCAGTGTGCAGAATTCATCGTGTTCCTAAGTACCAAAGTATACCTTGCAGTGTGTCTGTATTTTTGCACTGTAATTTTTGTTTTTCAAGTACTGAAATTATATGCTAAAGTCTGCTAACTATCCATATACCTGCCCTAAAGGCTTCAATCCTCACAGCCTGGGGGCTCCCCAGCACCCTATAGGGGGCCCACCGTTACATTATAAATCGGATCAGTTTGGGATATTTATTCGGAGGTTTGGATATCGGTGATTCGGATTGATCCAAATGTCCGATATTTCGGTCTATTATCAATTCAGGTTGAACCAAATCACAAATCCAGTTAGCATACACCAGATTTGTTGCATTGTTGTGTCATTATTTTATTCTATTGTAGCAACAATTTTGTTTTTAACTATAGGTGTGCATTTTGTGATTTATTTACAGTACTGATTGTTTTGAGGTTTTAGGAGCGCCTCTATTTGGAATTAGCACCCATATAATCACTTTCTCCAGTGTGTAACTGTGCGACTTGCTCTGTATTGGAATGTGATCGATGAACAAACCCTTAATAAACTGAATTTCATCAAAGGAAAAAACACCTGGGATATAAGAACCTTGAATTGGGCATTACTCCTATGACACAATACCATGAAAGCAAAATAGAGGATCCATTCATCCCAAGGCGTATCCCCCACTACAGTAAAGGCTCAAATAAAAAAACAACAATGATAAAAGATTTCTCTAATTATATTCAGACGGCTTTATTCCCATCATTGACGTACAAACATATAACATACATTTAAAACCACCACACAATGTATTAATGATGAGATGCCTACATTACCTTCAGCGGGGTAATCAATCAAACCAATTATGTGCAAATGATAACTTTGTCAACTGCAGTTCAACAGAGATGTGAGTTTACCCTATGTCAGGTTCCTGAACCTCGTCTTGGCAGCCCCCTTCAAGCCTTGTGCATCTGCTCATCTCAGAACCAATACTGGGATTCCTGCACACAACTGGTTAATAGTTAAAACACACAGTGAAACACTACACCACCTGACTTTCCTAAATAAAGAGCCACGCCCCCCCCCACATTGCTCCAGCATTGTCTATAATCCCACCAGAGAGCGGACCTTTTTGCTGTAGCTCTCCAGAATTACCTTGAATCCTGCTGTCTTTACCAGTCCTTCTGTGTCTCCATACCTGCAGTATCCAGTGTGTCCAAGATCCCATTGTCCTGATTTGTTTCCTGCTTCCGCATTGTCCATCCCTCTACGTGTCCAGCCCCTCTGCTCCAAACCATTTGTATTCCTACAACTCACCGCTAACCACACATCCCTGGAGCGGTGCATCACTGAATCCTGGGCTCAAAACCTTGCCGTCCTGGTACCAGCCCAGTGCCCGTACATGACACCCTTCAACAGTGGTTCCCAACCGTGGTCCTCAAGTACCCCCCAACAGGACATGTTTGCCAGAAAACTGAGAATCATCCAACAGTTACCCCAAATTCACAGGGGGCAGTTGATACAGTGATGTAACAAAGCCAATTCCATTTCAGTTGCCCACGACATATAGAGTATTATATCATTAGCACAAAATCATGGATATTTCATCCTCACTAAACCTCCATTACAAACAGTGCTAGCTGTGATTAAGTAACCCTTTCCTGCTGCAGGGCGTGCCATGTTGTCCCTGTAACCGGTAGGTCTTGAAGCCACTGAGCATACGTAGACTTCTATGGGCCGCCTTGGCCCCTTCCAGCACTTGGTGTGTGCTGTACGTCATTGGCTGCTACGCGTTGTGCATGCTGAAGGAGAGGCCCTGGCAGTGGGGCGTAGCAGCATGTACTAGCTGGCATTAACCCCTCCCACCCAGCTCCACCCGTCTGTTGTGAATGGTTAAAGGGACACTACCACAAAAAAAATGGAATGTCCTTATTGTGTTTATTTTATGTTGCTGATATCTTACATGTGTTTTGTTTTCCTCTTGTATGTTCCATTAAGAAAATATTTTTCTCAATATGTGTCACTGGGTGCATCCTGCCAAAATATGTGTGATATTTTGTGTTGTAAACTGCCCCCGTATCTTTATATCACTTGCTCCTAGCTGTGTGGCTTTGGCCATAGAATGGAGTCTATAGGTCAGGCAGTGATTCAAATCATTGTATTGCATGGGATGTATTCAAAGGACATCAACAGGGGTTAGATTAGTAGTCTTTCAAGCTCCCTGTTTTATCTCAGCCTAAAGAACACAATACGCCCCCTGCTGCCTTATCTAAACATTCCCTCCTCCACTCCCCTGACAGGTAAATACTGTAGAAGCAATGCAACAGCTGTAAAAATGTTTGTACAGATTTTGGTAAATGTTGCATCATGGGGGAAATCCACAAAATAGAAGCAGAAGAAAAAAAACCTTAATTTTTTCCTTTTTACATGCAATTACTTCAAACAAAGAAAAAATCAGCATGTGTTTTTATTTGTAATGCACGAGCAATCTAGTTCCAGCTTATGTAAGTGATCGTGTCCCTTTAACATACTGTGCACTTCAATGAATATTAGTACATGTGGATTCTGAACCTTATGATAGAATTGATCTAGAGCGAGATAACTTTATGTGAACGGAGCCATGTCACACACAGTCAAACATCCACTGCTGAATTTAAATGTAAAATCCAGGTGCGCTGTAATATTTTAAATAGAGCCTTTATTTCCGTCGCCCCAAAACATTTTGTAACGTACGGTGCAGGAGGTGATCAAGGTATCGCATGTTACCGTACATAAAGAAAAAAATACCTATCAGGTGTAGATAAATTAAATAGACCACTAGCTATGATAACCACGTACAAAGACGCTTTTCATGTTAGTTAGTAAATGGTGGATAAGCCACAATGGCGTTAAAGAAGATCATTTGTGGTTTACGCAACAAGTTCAGAAGTAGGTCAGTATATTCAAGTAACATGAGCGGTAGAGGATATAATTTAGAGCTAAGCAGAGACAAGTGCAGGTTACATTGAATGCCGAAGTCCTGCTAAACAAAGATGCTATTCATGGGACACAGGACAAGCCTGGAAGTGTTCTTCTTTGATTGTTCATGCACTTCAAAAAGTATTACTGACAGTAAATTCCAAGTTAGAGTTTGTCCTCTATCCCTCGTGTTTTATGACTAATAAATCAAATACCGTATTTTTTCGTGTATAAAACTATACTTTTGTCTAAAATTGCTAAATCAGAAATTGGGGGTCGTCTTATAAACGGGAGTAACTGTACCAGATGTGGGTCTGTTCTGAGTGTTACCATGCTCAGCTCACGCTATCCCACCGCAGACCAGAATGTGATGCCGCTTGAGAAACTGGCATTAATGGTTACATGTGTAGCGCTGGTTTAATTCTGCTGCCGTAATTACTCGTTTCTGGCCACCAGGGGGAGACGAGCGGAATCTAAACCATACTGGACATTTTTGGACTACGTTTTCCAGCATGCTTTGGGGCAGGGACAGGAAGTGGGTGGAGAGAACGGGGGTCATCCGCAACCTCGTTCGGAGGAGAGCCAGTGCGCGCCAAGGGGTGAACAGAGCAAGACGCACGTGAGACAAGGAGCGATTGTGACCAGGCCGGAGCGCAGGGGCTGCCTTGAGGATGCTGGAGATCGGTTTCAGTGACTTGCCAGAGACCTAGTAATCCACCGCTGAGAGGTTTACACAGATACAGAGCTGCAGATTGGACCCCGAGTTAGGAGACCGCGATGATCTAATGGGAGTGCAGGCGGTGAACTGAGAATCTTGTGGCAGAGACGGACAAGCAAGACAAGCGTATCCGGTGGCACAGAGTCCCAGCCAAATCGAGCGGAGAGACGTCCTGGGTCGAGCAGGGTGCAGAGTATCTGGCGGATGGGTGAGAGGCCTTCCAGGCCGCAGTACAGTAATAAAGCATGCTGCAGTTTTGTCTAAATCTACAGGGCCCCAACGTGACTAGTCGGAGACACATTAAACTGGCCAGTGAACAAGTTCAATCTAGTACCTGGGTACCAACACACGCATACACGCACACCTTCTTGGGACACAACCTGTACGGGACTCACACTCCGGCAATGAAGGGGTTAAAATTCCTTTTTCTTTTCCGCTGCGCGTTCCTCGTATTACGAATTCCTGTAAATATATATGTATACCGTGCTGCTTTATATATGCCAGTTTATTTGAGACCAGTAAACTATATAACTTATACACCAGCACTGTTGTGGATTTTATATTTATTCCCTGGTGCGGGGAGACTGACCCGAGGTTAAATTCAGCGGCTCCTCCGGGAGTGAGCGCTACACATGCAACGCTGTTTATTACTTTCATTGTATTTCCTTGGGTTTATGGGATTTTAGGGGTTATTATGGAAATTAGAATCTGAAGGGTGTATTCATCTTTAGACCCTTTGCTTTTCGTCACATTTTGGGGAATCCATTTTGCTGAAAATACGGTGAATTCCCTAATTAGCGAATGGTGCTGATGTCGGCGAAAACCACCGAGTTACGGTGAATAAAATATTGAATTTAAGTATCATTGCGCCACATTATTCTGGTATTTTGGAATATATATATATATATATATATATACAAAACAAAAACATGGAGAGAGCACTCCAGACAAACACATTCAAAAACCTGCAGCAACAGCTCCATGCATGGGTACATAATACCAGCTTTTACCACATGGTGAAAATTTCATAACTCTTAGCTTTGCTGAATAAAATATATAGTGTGCACACTTATTATAGTGTGTGGAGACTTTTTATCTCACTTTTAGTCCTTCACCACAACCCTTATAGACACTTACTTACCTACGGTCCAAGCATCCACTGCAACTGGTCATCATGCCTAGCTCCTGCTGATGAAGGTTCAACAAACCTGAAACAGCGCTGTCCTAGGAGTGGTTTTGACCAGTTGCATAAACCTTATCTCTGCTACAAAGCCACAGTGTGGCATAGCATTGATTTTAGGGTTCTGTGTAATAACAGATCCAGGATGCATAAAAGTGAGACAGATGTCATTTTCATGATCGTTACCTGTATAAAAGACACCTGGGAGCCAGAATCTTGCTGATTGATAGGGGATCAAATACTTATTTCACTCATTAAATGCAAATCATTTATAACTTTTTTGAAATGCGTTTTCAGGATTTTTGTTGTTGTTATTCTGTCTCTGCTTTTAATATAAACCTACCATTAAAATTATAGACTGATCATTTCTTTGTCAGTGGGCAAATGTACGAAATCAACGGGGGATCAAAAAATTTTTCCCTCACTCTATAAGAAGTCTTAATTATAATATCTTTATTAAAAGTTTTGAATAACAAAGGTGAATTATTTGGCTTTTCCGAGACGCTGCTAGACATGAAATGATCCGTAGCATTTGTAAAGTATTTCTTATACTGTTTTTGATTAAAAGACGATCTGGCTTGTGTCAAGTGGAATGTAATACACATGGAAACACAATCTGGAGTGATGACATTCTCAAAACGAAGAATTTAAACACTTTCAATCCATGGAATAAAAGCTGCCTATACCTTAGCTGTTATATGACATTAGTGACGAGTCTGATAATGGGAATTGGAAAGAATAATAATTCTCTGACTTTATATAAACCGGTCACAAAAGCAATGCATGGAATTTCTAACTGAAGGCAGACCACGGCACAAACAGGTTCATTTTACAATTTTCAGCTGTCCGATTTGTCGTTCACATATATATACAGTATATTGAGCTTTGTTTGTGTGTTCTGATTTTTTTTTCCAAACCAAATATATGGTATGTTTAGTATAACCTTTCCGTGGAATACTTTTTTATGATGATTTCTTTTTTAATCTCCTGATTAAATGGAGGTATTCAGCAACTAACATTCTGAGGCTTATTCAAAAAGCACCGGCACTGACCCATTAATGAATTCACTATTCATGCAGGGCCACCAAAGATGGAGTCGCCAAACACCGCCGAACTGGTTGTCGAACAGTAGAAAAAAAAGGAACTTTCCTATTCTTCTAATAGGTGTTTAAACTGCTGAATATGTCTTAAAATTAGTCTAATTCATTAAAAAATGTAAAAAGGTCTGTTACTGAATAAAAAAAAACACATCTAAAAAAAAGTGGGAACTAAAATGTCATCTAAAAATACAAAAAGGTGTTCTAACTTGTAAGAAAGAAGTAAAAAGACTTTTTGCTGAAAATGAAAAGAATAAACATTTTTTAAAAACAAAATTAAAATTGATGTAATTTTTTTACATTGAACCCTATAGGATTCACCTGTTTAAACGTGTCGAACTGAATCACCGAAAATCAGGGCATTTCACTGACACTCCAGTGCAGTTTGGCACTCTCTGAATAGATTACCCATTACATGGTAAAAATGTCGCTGCTGCTGAAGATTGCTGATCTGTGACGAACTGCCAGTACTTTGCGAATTGACAGTTTAGTGAATAGACGAACTGACACGAAATTGCACGGTACTTTGAAATTCACCATTCGTTTGCAAGTTCGCTGCTTATTGAATAACCTCTTCTATACTGAGATGAAACTTTGGCAAGGTTCCAGCTTTATATCACAAATGAAAACACTCTGCGGGCCCTATCACCTGGTGTGAACTGACCCTAGCATAGAATGTTTTCGCGTCAGCGCCAGGTAAATTCAGTCCAGCGCTGGACCAACAGAACGTTTGTCCTATACTACAAATGGAGAAAACACCTTAGCGCGCGGTAATTTGCAATTTGTAGGACGAGCTTACTGTACTTGCGTAACGCGGGGAGCGCTAGAGAGCACTTGCGGTATTGTAACCAACAAATCACCTGGTGTCAGCACTAATTTTTAGACAGACGCTAATGGCAAAATATTTACCTACTGCTCAACCCTGGTGTTAACTGACGAAAAAGAAAAAGAAAAAGAAAAAAAAAAGTCAAAGGTCCCTGCCCAAAATGAACAGGCAATTAACAAGCAATCGAAAGGAATGCAGCACAGGTGTTCTCTTGGCCCCATGAAACATACTAATGGATCTGGTCAGCAATGTTGCTGCTGTTGCAGTAGGCTGTATTATAAATGTATACTTTATTCACATATATCCTAATTCTAATATATTGCCTAATTCTAAACATTTTATGCTGGGTGTTATTCATAGTATGTAAGCGGTTGATTATTAGAGTGACAGTTTGGACCATGTTTAAAGGGGCTCATGCATATGTCTTGCCCTGAAACATGTATTATTTATATTCTGCAGCAGGGAAATTATTGTCGCTCACCTGGCCTTCCTTTTGGATCTATTACATGCAGTGTAATGATTCTACATTCTGTTGGGTGGCATTTATCATGCAATGCCCATCAGCCTTAATTAATATATGTGTGTATATAAACATGGATAATACGGCCACTTTGGAGGATTTTAATAATGCAGGGTGTGAGGTTATTCACGGGATGTGTTCATACTTATACAAGCTTGTGAGGGCAGGGGATAGGTATGGCCCAGCACTCTGCACTGGAAAAAACAGTTCTACCCTGTAGCAACCTCATTAGTGCTGGGTCTCAGCCCGGGTCTTAGCGTTTCCCTAGTGTGCGCTAAACGACCTTGTACACGGACTACCGTGGACAAGGTGATCTGTTGGTGGGTCAACAGGCGCTACATGTTAGCGACTCGCACTGGATTTTTCATGAAGCGTTGCCATTTTAGCCACACAAGGTGATAGTGCCACACAAGGTGATTTTTTTTTTAAACTCGTAGGGACGAGTTTAAAAAAAAATCGAGTTGACGTTTTTTTTTTACATTTAGGCTAGGGTCAGACGAACGCATTTTTCACGTTGTCCGTGAAAAAGTGCGTTCGAACGAACATACGTATTTTTTCCCGGAATACGCGACAGCGGTCATATGATGCGCCTTTTCGTCCGTGATTTTGTACGGATCATCAATAAAACACTTTTTGTGTCTGGACGTTATGTTGGCCGGAAATTAGCAGCGTCTGACGTCTCCTAATCACACACACACGCCGCTATGCGGACGCAGCGCACTCTGTACGTCAGTAGTAGCGGTTTGACGTTCTCGAAAAAATGCGTTCGTTGGCCACTTGCGTTGCACGGACGAACTTTCGTGCGACCGTTCGTCGTATGTTCCCCGGCATTGGAAGTCATTTGCTGCTAGCACGGCCGTACTTTCGTGCGGCTAAACGCACGTGAAAAATGCGTTCGTCTGACCCTAGCCTTAGTAATAGATCTGGGGCAACATGTTCAGCAGAGGCAAACATATCCAAAATGCAATACTTTCCCTAAGGTCTTCAAGACTTTGAATACCAGTCAGGGCATTTTCTGCCATGCCATTTCATTGCTCACTTGCAGTAAAACCCAAAGTTTATTGCTTTCTTGCGTTATTGCTTGGGGCCATAAACATTATAACTATAAACATTTAGCTCCAGACCTGAGCGCAGCCCAAAATTTTGGTTTGTTTCATTAAGTTTTGGAATTCTTCTAGGGTTGGGTTACTGTTAGGTTTATGTGTTCTGTTTGTGTTGTGTGTTCTGTACAGAGTGCAACTGAAACACTAACACTAACCCTGTTTATGCTTGTATTAATGTGAAAAGTTGTGCCCGAATGCAGAACCCAAAGTGGATAAATGGAGTGGGGGTCTCTTGCTCCACAGCCCCAACAATCACGAAATGAATAAAGAAGCTCCAGAGTCCACGATAGATTTCAATGGATTTAATCCAACAACAGAAAAAAAGGCAACGTTTCGACCATGACTGGTCTTTGTCAAGCCTAAAACACAATGACAGAACAGGAAATAAATAGCACCACAGACTGGTTAAGCAATCAAACAATAATTGCAACCAGTCCGTGTATGCCAATCCAACAATTAAAAACAATAGTCTACAATTGAATACATCAATTAACATATTAACTTTAGTAATTATATATACGATGCTTATTAACATACAATAATTGGCGATGAATTGTAGAACAATGCCTATGAGAAAAAGGAGAGACTGAATAATTATGCATGTGAAGGGAAGGGATTACATCTCTACTAGTAAACCTAAGGGAGAGAAAGGAACAGATCTATCTATCATAGAGAGATGCTAACGTAACATATTTATAGAAAGGGTGAGAGATCTGATTCTCTATTAAGACCATGTGGGAAGAGAGTGTTGAGATGATGGATCCAATATAATTCCCTCCTTTTAAGTAATTTTTCTCTGTCCCCACCTCTTGTTAACTTAGGCACCTCATCGATCACCTGATAACGTAACTGTGAAATATCATGTCCACAACGTATAAAATGTTCAGGGACTGGGAATTCAATCTTTTTAGTCCTAATATCAGACCTATGTTTGATGAATCGATTTTTAACTTTCTGAGTAGTCTCGCCCACATATATCAACCCACACGGGCATTTCAATAGATACACCACGTATGCAGAATTACAGGTAAAATAACCTTTGATTTTGGACTTCCTCCCGGAGTGTGGATGGACAAAGGAATCACCCCGTATAACTGCATTGCAGCAAGAACAATTTAGACATGGAAAAGTTCCATTCCTGGGTTTACCAAAAAAGGGTGTTCTGCCTGTGTCTTGTCCAAACTCTGCTTTAACCAACATCTGTCGAAAAGATCTCCCCTTCTTGTATGACATAAGTGGGATGGTCTGAAACTCTGAAATATCAGGGTATGCATCCCTTAGGATGTACCAGTATTTACATAAAATATTTTTCACTTGTGAAGTATGGGTTCCATATTTGGAAACAAATGGAATCCTGCCACAGCTTTGGCGTCTCTGAGGAATTATAGGTTGATTAATTCTGGTACTTTCTCTACTCAGAAGTTGTCTCGGGTAACCCCTGGCTCTAAACCTATCGATCATCTCCTCGAGCCTCTTGTCCCTACTTTCAGGCAAATCAACTACTCTATCAACGCGCACGAGTTGACTCCGTGGGAGAGAGTTGAGTAGTGTAGGTGGATGCGCACTGTCATATCTTAGCAGGGAGTTCTTATCGGTAGGTTTTCTGTAAAGATCTGTCATTAATTTGCCATTCCTTTTAACCACCAAGGTATCCAAAAAATTGATTTGTGTAAGACTGCATGACATAGTGAACTTAATGGAGGTAGATCCGTTATTAAGTATACTGAGAAATTCATCTAATGTATCTCTAGTACCCTCCCATACAAAAATAATATCGTCTATATAGCGAAACCAATGATGGACATATTGAAAAAGGTCGCATTTATAGACTACATTTTCCTCAAATTCAGACATGAAGATATTGGCATAGGTGGGTGCTACGTTAGTACCCATAGATGTCCCCCGTATTTGAGTATAAAATACTCGATCAAAGAGAAAAAAGCTGCCACCCACACCACATCTAACAGATCCAAAAGAAATTGTAATTGATTATCAGAATAACCCAGTTCCACAAGAGCATGTTTCATAGCATTTATACCCTCAGAGTTCTGTATAGACGTATACAGGCTGGTGACGTCAAGACTGACCAAAATACTGTGATCACCACAGCAAGTCCACGAAATTTGGTAAGAAAATCACCGGTGTCCAAAATAAATGATGGAATCCGCTGTAGATAGGGTCGAGCCACCCTGTCAAAAAAATGGACAGGGGCTGAAGACCGAATCCACAGCAGATACAATAGGCCTCCCAGGAGGCGCAATGAGAGACTTGTGGATCTTGGGCAAGACATACAAAACAGGTATTAAAGGATGTTTTTTCACAAGGAATTTCGACAGACCCTTATCAATAATCTGGTTCTCAAGGGCATCATGTTTCCAAATATGGAACCCATACTTCACAAGTGAAAAATATTTTATGTAAATACTGGTACATCCTAAGGGATGCATACCCTGATATTTCAGAGTTTCAGACCATCCCACTTATGTCATACAAGAGGGGAGATCTTTTCGACAGATGTTGGTTAAAGCAGAGTTTGGACAAGACACAGGCAGAACACCTTTTTTGGTAAACCCAGGAATGGAACTTTTCCATGTCTAAATTGTTCTTGCTGCAATGCAGTTATACGGGGTGATTCCTTTGTCCATCCACACTCCGGGAGGAAGTCCAAAATCAAAGGTTATTTTACCTGTAATTCTGCATACGTGGTGTATCTATTGAAATGCCCGTGTGGGTTGATATATGTGGGCGAGACTACTCAGAAAGTTAAAAATCGATTCATCAAACATAGGTCTGATATTAGGACTAAAAAGATTGAATTCCCAGTCCCTGAACATTTTATACGTTGTGGACATGATATTTCACAGTTACGTTATCAGGTGATCGATGAGGTGCCTAAGTTAACAAGAGGTGGGGACAGAGAAAAATTACTTAA
This sequence comes from Leptobrachium leishanense, assembly GCA_009667805.1. Classification (NCBI taxonomy): domain Eukaryota; kingdom Metazoa; phylum Chordata; class Amphibia; order Anura; family Megophryidae; genus Leptobrachium; species Leptobrachium leishanense. The sequence goes on from CM019064.1 coordinate 46,510,014, forward strand.
AAGGAGGGAATTATATTGGATCCATCATCTCAACACTCTCTTCCCACATGGTCTTAATAGAGAATCAGATCTCTCACCCTTTCTATAAATATGTTACGTTAGCATCTCTCTATGATAGATAGATCTGTTCCTTTCTCTCCCTTAGGTTTACTAGTAGAGATGTAATCCCTTCCCTTCACATGCATAATTATTCAGTCTCTCCTTTTTCTCATAGGCATTGTTCTACAATTCATCGCCAATTATTGTATGTTAATAAGCATCGTATATATAATTACTAAAGTTAATATGTTAATTGATGTATTCAATTGTAGACTATTGTTTTTAATTGTTGGATTGGCATACACGGACTGGTTGCAATTATTGTTTGATTGCTTAACCAGTCTGTGGTGCTATTTATTTCCTGTTCTGTCATTGTGTTTTAGGCTTGACAAAGACCAGTCATGGTCGAAACGTTGCCTTTTTTTCTGTTGTTGGATTAAATCCATTGAAATCTATCGTGGACTCTGGAGCTTCTTTATTCATTTCGTGATTGTTGGGGCTGTGGAGCAAGAGACCCCCACTCCATTTATCCACTTTGGGTTCTGCATTCGGGCACAACTTTTCACGTATATCCCTGCTTGCTTCGATACTTGAATGCAACCCTTTCCCATTATGGAATCGACTCCAACACCATGTACCTTTGCCTATGATGAGACTGAAGCTTTGAGGATTCTGGCCCAGGCCGGTAAGGACAATACTTTTTTGAGTACCTCTATCCATGATTGTGGGAAAAAAGATCTTTTAAAATCGAATCGTAAATTGATCGGATGTCAACTCCATTCGATTACTTTGGCTGAATATTATCGTGCACTACGAATACCACGTGGCCTAAGAGTGGGGCTTCAGCCGATCTTCTATAAAGATAATCCTGACTATGTGGAGAAATTCGAAAAAATTCTGAACAAATGTTCGATGGATGTCATGCTACTTACGATCGACTTTTTATCGAAGGAAATTGCACAATGCCAGGAATCTATCGAAAACTTGGAAAAATCGTTTCGAGACAACAATTCCGAATTGGAACTCATGGCGTTGCGTTCCACGATGGCACCGCAACTGGACCACTTCCGGAAGGAAGTGGAATCAAGGAAAAGACGGAAGTTCCAACGTGATTTGGATGACTATGTACAGGGTCATGTTTATTCCTGGCAAAAAGGTTATTCCAGGACACCAACTACGATGCGAAGAGGACCTGGTCGTAAATATACGAAAAAATCTATTCGTTTCACAGAGGACTCTATGTCTGGGACAGGTACTGATACATCCGAAGACCTCGGTGTAGTCCGATCGAACGACCAAGCGTCTTTTTTAGATCAGCGCCAAGGGCGACAATCGCCCGGAGGGAATGTACAGGAACAAGCTCAGAAGAGTGTTACGAAAAAACCTCCGATGAGAAACAACCAGTCCCTATACAAGAGACGCTAGTCTTTAATCTATCGGACATTTCATTAACGGCCGATGAAATTAAGCTTCTTTCGAGGGGCTTATCGTACTGTCCGAGCGAACGCATCGATCCGTTCGATGTTAAAGTCGATCTTTTTCGATTTTTTCGTACGATTCGATTGAAATGTTTATTTTCAGGTCAACCCGAGATTGATTTACCGCTTGCACCCTTTAATTCTAAAAACCTTGGTTTGAGAGAGAAAAGTAAATTTATGCCTCAGAATGTTGAACATGCTGTTGAGACGTATGTCAAAATTGTAGAGAGGGAAATGTCCCAAGTATATTCTAGGCGTCATTTCACCAGAGCATCCCCTAATATGTCCGCCATTGATTCTGGGATTTTAAAGAAATTACGTGACAACCCCTCAATTGTGATAAAGCCGGCGGACAAAGGGGGTGCTCTGGTGATCATGAATAGTGGCGACTATGTGGCTGAGATCCAGCGCCAGCTTGGTGACGTCGAGACGTATAAAAGATTGGATGGTGACCCCACGGCAGCGATTGCCAGTAGAATTTCCACCTTGATACATGATGCCCTTGAGAACCAGATTATTGATAAGGGTCTGTCGAAATTCCTTGTGAAAAAACATCCTTTAATACCTGTTTTGTATGTCTTGCCCAAGATCCACAAGTCTCTCATTGCGCCTCCTGGGAGGCCTATTGTATCTGCTGTGGATTCGGTCTTCAGCCCCCTGTCCATTTTTTTGGACAGGGTGGCTCGACCCTATCTACAGCGGATTCCATCATTTATTTTGGACACCGGTGATTTTCTTACCAAATTTCGTGGACTTGCTGTGGGTGATCACAGTATTTTGGTCAGTCTTGACGTCACCAGCCTGTATACGTCTATACAGAACTCTGAGGGTATAAATGCTATGAAACATGCTCTTGTTGAACTGGGTTATTCTGATAATCAATTACAATTTCTTTTGGATCTGTTAGATGTGGTGTTGGGTGGCAGCTTTTTTCTCTTTGATCGAGTATTTTATACTCAAATACGGGGGACATCTATGGGTACTAACGTAGCACCCACCTATGCCAATATCTTCATGTCTGAATTTGAGGAAAATGTAGTCTATAAATGCGACCTTTTTCAATATGTCCATCATTGGTTTCGCTATATAGACGATATTATTTTTGTATGGGAGGGTACTAGAGATACATTAGATGAATTTCTCAGTATACTTAATAACGGATCTACCTCCATTAAGTTCACTATGTCATGCAGTCTTACACAAATCAATTTTTTGGATACCTTGGTGGTTAAAAGGAATGGCAAATTAATGACAGATCTTTACAGAAAACCTACCGATAAGAACTCCCTGCTAAGATATGACAGTGCGCATCCACCTACACTACTCAACTCTCTCCCACGGAGTCAACTCGTGCGCGTTGATAGAGTAGTTGATTTGCCTGAAAGTAGGGACAAGAGGCTCGAGGAGATGATCGATAGGTTTAGAGCCAGGGGTTACCCGAGACAACTTCTGAGTAGAGAAAGTACCAGAATTAATCAACCTATAATTCCTCAGAGACGCCAAAGCTGTGGCAGGATTCCATTTGTTTCCAAATATGGAACCCATACTTCACAAGTGAAAAATATTTTATGTAAATACTGGTACATCCTAAGGGATGCATACCCTGATATTTCAGAGTTTCAGACCATCCCACTTATGTCATACAAGAAGGGGAGATCTTTTCGACAGATGTTGGTTAAAGCAGAGTTTGGACAAGACACAGGCAGAACACCCTTTTTTGGTAAACCCAGGAATGGAACTTTTCCATGTCTAAATTGTTCTTGCTGCAATGCAGTTATACGGGGTGATTCCTTTGTCCATCCACACTCTGGGAGGAAGTCCAAAATCAAAGGTTATTTTACCTGTAATTCTGCATACGTGGTGTATCTATTGAAATGCCCGTGTGGGTTGATATATGTGGGCGAGACTACTCAGAAAGTTAAAAATCGATTCATCAAACATAGGTCTGATATTAGGACTAAAAAGATTGAATTCCCAGTCCCTGAACATTTTATACGTTGTGGACATGATATTTCACAGTTACGTTATCAGGTGATCGATGAGGTGCCTAAGTTAACAAGAGGTGGGGACAGAGAAAAATTACTTAAAAGGAGGGAATTATATTGGATCCATCATCTCAACACTCTCTTCCCACATGGTCTTAATAGAGAATCAGATCTCTCACCCTTTCTATAAATATGTTACGTTAGCATCTCTCTATGATAGATAGATCTGTTCCTTTCTCCCCTTAGGTTTACTAGTAGAGATGTAATCCCTTCCCTTCACATGCATAATTATTCAGTCTCTCCTTTTTCTCATAGGCATTGTTCTACAATTCATCGCCAATTATTGTATGTTAATAAGCATCGTATATATAATTACTAAAGTTAATATGTTAATTGATGTATTCAATTGTAGACTATTGTTTTTAATTGTTGGATTGGCATACACGGACTGGTTGCAATTATTGTTTGATTGCTTAACCAGTCTGTGGTGCTATTTATTTCCTGTTCTGTCATTGTGTTTTAGGCTTGACAAAGACCAGTCATGGTCGAAACGTTGCCTTTTTTTCTGTTGTTGGATTAAATCCATTGAAATCTATCGTGGACTCTGGAGCTTCTTTATTCATTTTATGCTTGTATTAAGGCTGGAGCTAGGACTGTTATGGCTAGTTTTATGAAGGAGCGCTGACGTTTGGCCCTTTCTTAAACCTGGCCGTTCCTTCATGAAATCTCCCTCTGTTGCAACATCTCATGTGACAGATCCTTCTTGCTCTTCTGTTGTTCACGTCAGGGCTGGTGACCCTGGGCCGTAGGTAATTGGCAGTATATTGTATAGTACAGTATTAGTCTTACATGTGAACCTCTATATGTCTCGAATTTATCTTATTGTATAATCTGGGCTAATAATCTGAACTTGCTGCTTTGTACAGATCTATCTCTCTCCTAAATTCAGATTTCAGAGCCCAACGCCTCAAGCTCCCTGCCTTCGTGTCACTTTTGATTCTGACCTAACATTCTCTCCTCACATCCAGACAGTGACCAAATCCTGTTACTATCAACTCAAAAACATCGCCCGTGTTCGCCCCTTTCTGATACAAGATACCGCAAAGGTGCTGGTTCATGCTTTTGTAATTTCACGGCTTGATTACCGCAACTCACTCCTTTATTGGCTTCCCTATCTGTAAGCGTTGACATCAGGATAAGTGACTTTAATGCATACCCCCCCATATTACATTCCTAACGCTAAACAGGTTAAAAATCCATTAGTGCATCGGTGATTGCGCGAGCTTACTGTACTTTGTGCACCCCATCTTGGGCTATATTACAATCTTCGTGCAAAAACCCTCGCGGAAAGCGAAAATATTTGCGCCAAGCGTTAAACTTTTCCGCACGCAAATCACCGCTGGAATTACAATCCTCGCGGCTTTTTTCTTCCGCTGATCAATTGCGAGCGCAAACAGTACGCGCACAAATGCAGACGCATTGCCGTCTCGTGCAAAAATCTTTACGCGTGCAGTTTTTTGCACCCATTCAGCCAATCAAAATGAAGAGACACACCTATCAAACGCAACTGAATTGCGTCTGCCAGAGGCATCGGAGACGGGTTCTGCGTCTATGATGCAAAATGAGCACATATGCTACAGTAATAATACACACACACCGGCCATCATCCATTATATTGTTGCTGAATTCCTTTTTATGGGCTGTTTTTTTTATGGGTTATGCAAAAACGGTGTCCCGATCCGCTGCTTATTGCCACCGGGAGCTGAGTGAGAGTGGGGGCAAATAGTTTGCAGTGTCCCTCCTCAATCAATCCGCCATTGCGCAGAGCTCGCGGCCCAGAAGAGTAACCCTTCATGGAGTCCTATGTACTGACTCCTATTTAACCTCCCTGGCGGTGTTCCCGAGTGTGTCTTGGGGTTAAATTTCACTGCTGAAAGCGGTAACCCCGAGACACACTCGGGTTGTATACATCACCTCTCCCTGCGCTCCCTCGATGTCTCCTCCGGCGATCGCAGCTTTTTACTTCCTGGATTCCTTCTCTTGAGGAAGGAACCAGGAAGTAATGAGGTTGCAGTCGCCGGAGGAGGCAGCTGGGGACATCGAGGGAGGGCAGGGAGAGGTGATGTATCCAGCGGCATCCCGAGTGTTGCTCGGGGTTACCGCTTCCAACATAGGAATTTAACTCCGATCCACACTAGGGATGCCACTAGGGGGGGCAAAAAAAAAAACTGACCGCTTTCAGCAAAGAATTTGATGAATAAATAGACGCCAGGGAGGTTAAGACGATTTTGAATGTAATTGCTTAATTCTGAGCATCGCTACATCCCCAGTTATAAGAGGATGTGCACACTTTAGCAACCAGATTATTTTAGGTTTTTTTTCCCTCAACCTAAAAGAATTCAGTTTGTTTTTCATTGAGTTGTAGAGTTTATTAGGGAATATTAAAGGCAGAAAAAGTTCTGAAATGATTTATCTTTGTCTCATTTTTTTTACGTCACAGAAACCTGACATTTTAGGCTAGGGTCAGACGAAAGCATTTTTCCCCACGAACGTGAAAAAGTGCGTCCGAACGCATTGACGTATTTTTTCACGGAATGCGCAAAAACGGTCAGACGACGCGCATTTTCGGGCGTGATTTTTATACGGATCGTCAAAAAAACTCTTTTTGCGTCTGGACGTTATGTAGGCTGGACATTAGCAGTGTCTGACATCTCCTAATCACGCACACACGCCTCTATGCCGCAGCTGCGCACTCAGTACGTCAGTACTGGCGGTTCAGCGTTCTCAGAAAAATGCGTTCAAATTCCACTTGCGTTGCACGGCCGGACTTTTGTGCGGCCGTACATCGTATATTGGCCGTCATTGCCCGTCATCTGCTGCTAGTGCGGCCGTAATTATGTGCACCAGAACGCACGTTAAAAGTGCGCTGGTCTGACCCCAGCCTTAACAGGGGCGTGTAGACTTTTTCTATCCATTGTATGTGATTACCTATCGCCAGTCAACTAGGAAACTGGCATATTCTAATAACGTTTGGATTATGTGAATTGTGATTATCGTATTCAGAAAGTAACTGTCCAAATCTTTTCAAAAATAACTCTGGTAGACCAAGTTTCTTCAAATAGTTTATGGTATTTTCCCATGAATATGTTCTCTGCCAAAAAATTTATTTTTTCCCCCTAAAAACTATGCATGATAAATAGCTTTCGCAGATTGCTGTTTTCATTTATTTTGTTAAAGAAACAGAAACTGTCAGCACACATTTCACAGCTGAAGATCATACTGAAATTTCAAACTGCATCTGGAGTTTTCAGTAACACTTCATCTATAAATATCTTAATGCTTGTCTGATACGACGCGCTTAATTATAGTGGGGAGAATAATATCTGGAACCTTGAGCGTGCATCTCTTCAAAAGACCTACGTAGGTGGAAATACACTATATTGCCAAAAGTATTCGCTCACCCATCCAAATAATCAGAATCTGGTGTTCCAATTAGGGATGAGCCGAACACCCCCCGAGTTCGATTCGAGCCCGAACCCGAACTCCCATGCAAGTCAATGGGGCTGACAATTCGGTTTTTTAGAGTGCCCTCCGAGAGGGCATATATGCTACATATTTGCCATAAAAGGTGTATGGGGGTCCGGGTAGTGCCCTGGGGGACAGGAAACAAGGACAAAAAGTTTTAAAAAAAACGTTTTTAAAGGGACAGTGAGTTTTCCATGAAATAAGGGTTAAAAATAAAAACCAAAAATTCCTTCAAATATCGTGCCTAGGAGGTCCCCATAACCTGCCCGTGAAGTGGCGGATTTCTAGGATGTATAGAAACACTTAAAAACAAAAAAAATGACGTTTCATATGACGGGAAATGCTTTTCCTTTAATCTATCCATAAACAACTGCTTTGGGCGGCAGCCTGTATGAAAAGACATTTTAGGACGCAGAGAAAAAGTTTAGTGTTTTTTTTGGCTAAATTATTGTGAAACTTATGCAGGCTTTGGATGAAAGTAACAATAGGTGCTTTAAAATTGGGCTTTTAGCATCCCCAACAGTGCCGTCACACCGTAACCCCTCTGAGGATATGAATCTGATACAGGCGTCAATGGCAGTGCACCCAGATATTGTGCCTTTAGTGCCAGGCATGCAAGTACTATCATACAGTAACCCCTCTGTGGTATTGTGGAAGAGTGCAGGGGTGGACCATGCAGTCCTATATTAAAAAGTTTTTTTATCTGTTAATGGGCGTCAGTGCACCCAGATATTGTGCCTTTGGTGCAAGACTGCCAGGCCAGCAAGTATCATCATACAGTAACCCCTCTGTGGTATGGTGGAAGAGTGCAGGGGTGGACCATGTGGTTCTATATTGAAAAGTTTTTTTATCTGTTAATGGGCGTCAGTGCACCCAGATATTGTGCCTTTAATGCCAGGCCATCAAGTATCATCATACAGTAAGGCTGGGGTCAGACGAACGCAGTGTTAACGTCCGTGTTGCCCGCACATAAGTACGTCCGTGATAGCATACAACTGTGTTAAATGGAGCCCCACACACAAAGTACGTCCGCACAGAAGTGCGGGGGCTGACGGACGCTGCAAACGGATGCAGGTTAGGCAAGAACGTAATACTGCTAGAACGGACGTGCAGAGTGCGCCACGTCCACAACGTCCACATAGATTTGTGTGTGAGTGATGCAACAAGGTTGGACGGACTGCATTTATACGTCCAGCATTTTTGACGGACAGAATGTTCTTTCATTTTAATTTATTTTCCCTGCTACATTAGTCAAAAAATACGTCAGTGAAAAAAACTGACTGTGTGTGGCCACTACCTTGTCGTCAGTCAGTAAGTACGTCCGTACTGCACGGACGCACAGTCCGTAGAAAATGCGCTCATCTGACCCTAGCCTAACCCCTCTGTGGTATTGTGGAAGAGTGCAGGGGTGGACCATGTGGTCCTATATTGAAAAGTTTTTGATCTGGTAATGGGTGTCAGTGCACCCAGATATAGTGCCTTTGGTGCCAGGCCAGCAAGTATCATCATACAGTAACCCCTCTGTGGTATTGTGGAAGAGTGCAGGGTTGGACCCTCTGTTCAAAAAATTAAAATGATATAAATCTGGCACAGGCGTCAGTGCAGCCAAATATTTGCCTTTCATGGCAGCAAGTGCATTCACACGTAACCCTTTTGTGGTATTGTGGAAGAGTTCAGTGCCGGAGGTTTTGTGCATGCAGAAGACATACCCGATCTATTCCGTTACTTCGGCATCAGGGGATTGATAGCTGCTGATTCAGGACTGATTCATTTTTATAAATGTCAGCCGGTCTACAGAGTCGGTGGACAGACGCACTCTTTTGTCTGTGACAAAACCTCCAGCGGCACTGAACGTCCTTTCAGAAAGCACGCTGGATGAAGGGCAACCTAGTAGCTGCATAGCATATTGGCTAAGTTCTGGCCAGTGATCCAATCTCAACACCAAGTAAGCCAGTGGATCATCTGCTGGAAAGGTATCCAGGTCTGCCCTTGCCCCTAGGTAGTCCTGCATCATATGGTGAAGACGCTGGCAATGGGTGCCTACATTTGACGTCCCTGGGCGTCGAGGACTAAAAAAATTTAAAAATGCATCAGTCAAGCGGCCCTGGCCTTCACCGCTATTCCTCTGATCACCTGCAGCCTCAGAAGCACGTGTGTCAGCACTTGGTAATCTAAAATTGCCTGGAAAGGTGTTACACAAGTTTCGCTTTAGAGCGTCCTCAAGTTTTGTCATCCTGTGGTCCCTCTGTGCGGGCAGGATGAGCTCTGCAACTTTCCCCTTGTATCGTGGATCAAGAAGGGTTGCCAACCAGTAATGATCCCTCTCCTTGATAGCACGAATCCTGGGGTCCTTTAGCAGGCTTTGCATCATTAGGGAGCCCATGCAGCATAGGTTGGAGGTGGCATTAGCTGCCGAGTCTTCCTGGTCAATGAGGATGACCGTATCGTGCACTTCCTCCTCCCAGCCACACACTAGCCCTTCTGTTTCTGGGCACACAAAACCCTGCCTTGAGGAATCCCCACCTTCAATGCCCCCACTACTTAAATAGTCCTCCTCCTCCTCATCCTCCTCCTGTCTGATCTGAGTACGACCCGCTGGAATGCTGTCTGCGGAAAGACTGGGGCCTTGAGAGCTAGGGAAGGCCTCCTCTTCCTCCCGCTGCTCTGCCTCTAGAGCCACATCTATAATTCCCTGCAGAGTGTGCTCCAGCAGGAACACTAAAGGAATTGTGTCACTGATGCATGCACTGTCCCTGCTCACCATCCTCGTTGCCTCCTCAAATGGTGACAGTACAGGGCATGCATCCTTGATCATCAGCCACTGCGGGGGGGGGGAAAAAACAAGTTGACCTGAACCTGTCCTTGTGCCACACTCACACAGGTACTCGTTGATGGCCCTCTGCTGCTTGTGCAGACAATGCAGCATTGCTAATGTCGAGTTCCACCTGGTGGGCATGTCACAGATCAGACGGTTTGTGGGAAGGTGGAATTCTCTTTGAATTTCTGCCAGGCGAACGCTTGCTGGGAATGACCGTCTGAAGTGGCTGCAGACTTTTCTGGCCTGGATGAGAAGCTCTGGCAGCCCTGGGTACTTGGTTAGGAAACGCTGTACCACCAGATTTAGGACGTGTGCTAGGCATGGTACATGCGTCAATTTACCCTTGCGTAGGGCGGAGAGAAGGTTGCTGCCATTATCGCAGACGATCATTCCCAGCTCAAGCTGGCGTGGTGTAAACCATCTCTGCACCTGCCCCTGCAGAGCTGACAAAATTTCTGACCCGGTGTGGCTCCTGTCCCCTAAACAAACCAGCTCAAGCACAGTATGGCATCTTTTTGCTTGAATAAAACCAAACAAAACACCTTAGGTGTTAATGTGCCCAGCGCTGTATTTAATCGTATGTGAGAATTTTGTAAGAAGAGAAATATATTATGAACATGCAGCTCACCACAAGGTGTGTCCCTCACCCATATCAACCATATAGAGAAAAAAATACAAACGTATTTGTTGGGAGCGCAGACAATATATGGATTCGTATTTCTTCAAAATACGGGTTTTCAAGATGTTAGTAGGATCCAACATATGCACTGCAATATAATGACAAATAACAAATAATCGCACAGTACTGCTATTATATTATTGAGATGTTCAAAAAGATGGTGAAAGGAAAACCACTCACAAACAAGGAACCAATTGGTTCATTTTATACGCAGGTAAGCCTCTATAGGGGGTTCCTCCTGTCAGATCTGTTCTTATGTTGATTGTAAATGGTACCGCAGTCTTGGGTTGCACGAATGTAGTGACCTCAAATAAAAAGGGCATACATAGCACAACACCAGTGGTATATATAATATACAATACAAGTCAGAAACTACTCACGCTTTACTGAGTCTCCCTATTGAGTGGCTCAGTACTGTGGCATTGGACCGCTTATTCCTTGGGGGGTCTCACCCTCAAATCGATATTTCCGCGTTCAGGTGCACTGAAGAAAAAACGGCTGTATCCAAGATGATGTATGTTAAAGCATCTACTCCCAAGATGGTATAGTAAAAAAATTTATTTAAGTTTAACAAAAAATAAAAAATAAATAAATAAAATATAAAAGAAGAATGGTATTAAAATAAATTCAGACAAGAGTCCAAAATAGAATCAGAGACGCGTTTCACTCGCTTGCCTGTGAGTTTCATCACTCGGTAAGTTCATAGTTGTGCAGAAAGTCTATTTATAGTCCTCTTAATGCAATTGTGCAATATTCCTTCAATTGGCGTGCGTGTCACAGAGGCAATGTGCGTTCCAGATGCTTTCCGGAGCCTTCTAATGACGAAAATCCCCTTCCGGTATGCGTATCGTGGTCGCGTGCGTTGTCTCGTATTGCGCATGCGTGGGCCTCTCGTTTATACATTCAATTTTATCTCACGAGTTCCCCAATTACCGTGACAACCTATATATAACAATCTACAAGAAATAGATGTGAATATCACAAAGGCCATATTTAAGCATCTAAATGGGGTATATCAGACTTATAACATATGCCAATAGAATATCGTATCCGCCATAGTTCATATGATAACAATAAAATTTGGAATTTAACAATAAAAAATATATATACAAAGAAATGAAGAAAAATATGAAAAAAATCGAATTAATATATCGTACTTAGGTATCTATGTGTATAAAAAATGACAGACCTCAAAGTCTGTATTTAACCCATTAGGAGCTAAAGTATCCAAATGGTAAATACATCTCATCTCAGTTTTAATGCGTTTCTGATCAATGTCTGTACCCCTCCAGTCACGTTTAATTTTTTCAATGCCTATAAACTCCAAGCCCCTAGGGCTACAATTATGTACATCCCTAAAGTGGGAGGAAACACTGTGCTTTATATACCCTCTAGTAATGTTGCAGAGGTGTTCGTTGATCCTAATATATAAAGGTCGTGATGTTTGACCTACTTATTTTTTCCCACATGGACATTTAAGTAGGTATATTAGATTTTTAGTATGGCAGGTAATTATGTCCCTTACTGTAATTAGGTCCTCTAGTCCCTGCATCGAAATTTTTTACCGTTCTTTTTTTACTTGTGGTTTTTCGACATGATATGCATTGACCGCAGCCATAAAATCCCGGAGTTACTCCAAAATAGGGTTCCAATCTCTGCACATCTTTAACTCTGTAACTATGGACTAAATTATTACTTAGGTTTTTTCCTCCCCTAAAAATAATTTTAGGCTTTTCGGGTAAGATACTATTAAGAATTGGATCATTGATCAGAACTGGCCAGTGTTTTTCTATTGATTTCTTAATCAATTTATTATCCATGTTGTAATCCATAATAAATGGGATCTCCTTAAATTCCCCATCTCCTCGGGATTTATATTGTAATAGTGAGTCCCCGCTTAATTCAAGAACTTCCTTTTTCATTTTATCTAAAAATATGCTGTTATAACCTTTTTCCCTAAATTGATTGATTAATTTTTGTGCCTGGTAAAGATATTGTTCTACGTCGGTACAATTTCTACGAATACGCAGAAGTTGTCTTTTCGGAATCGCCTTCAACCATGGGGGGTAATGTCCACTATTTGTGGGAATATAGTTGTTTACCTGCACTGTTTTAAAAAAAGTGCGGGTTTTTATTTTATCTTCTTCTACGTATATAGTTAAATCAAGAAAATCTACCTGAGTTGGGCTAATGTTAAAGTCTAGCTTAATTCCTAATTCGTTATCATTCAAGTGTGTAAAGAAACGCTCTAATTCTTGTCTCTCGCCCCGCCAGACAATAAAAACGTCATCTATATACCTTCTATAGAGGACGAGGTTAGGCCCCCAGTCATGCCCCATCCATACCACACTGGATTCCCAGTGGGCCATGAACAGGTTGGCATAGTTGGGGGCGAACCTTGTCCCCATAGCCGTGCCATTGACTTGGAGGTAAAACTGTCCTCCATACCAAAAATAATTATTTTTGAGGATCAAATTGATTCCTTCAATTATATACTGTATTTGATCTAATTTAAATTTCTTTGATTCTAGAAGAAAATGTTCTGTTGCTTTACACCCTTCTCTGTGTGGGATTATCGTATATAGTGAATTTACATCACAAGTTGCTAAAATAAAGTTCGATTCCCATTTAATCTCCTGAATTAATTTTAGAACTGAAATGGTGTCTTTCAAATATGCTGGGGTTGTTTGTACTAGTGGTTGTAGAAGATGGTCAATGTGTTCGGAAATTTTACATGAGACAGAGTCTATGCCGGACACTATGGGACGACCTGGTGGATGTTGGCTGTTCTTATGTATTTTGGGTAAATAATAGAAAACTGGTATTCGTGGATAGTTAATTCTAAGATATTGATATTCATGTTCGTTCAAAATCCCACTGTCCTTTCCTCGTTGCAAATATTCTATGAAGGTTTGTTTAATCTGCTCAGTTGGATCGTTTCCCAGTTTCAAATAGGTTTTGGTATCGTTTAATAACCTGCATGATTCTTGGTGGTATTGTTCTTGATTGAGTATAACCAGGCCCCCCCTTTACCAAAGAGGAAAGTGAAGGGTTGAAACAACTAAGTGAGGATACTAATTTAATCATAAAATCTGCAGATAAAGTGGGGGGGGGCCTGGTTATACTCAATCAAGAACAATACCACCAAGAATCATGCAGGTTATTAAACGATACCAAAACTCTTATTTTTTCTTTTTTGTTAAACTTAAATAATTTTTTTTACTATACCATCTTGGGAGTAGATGCTTTAACATACATCATCTTGGATACAGCCATTTTTTCTTCAGTGCACCTGAACGCGGAAATATCGATTTGAGGGTGAGACCCCCCAAGGATAAAGCGGTCCAATGCCACAGTACTGAGCCACTCAATAGGGAGGCTCAGTAAAGCGTGAGTAGTTTCGGACTTGTATTGTATATTATATATACCACTGGTGTTGTGCTATGTATGCCCTTTTTATTTGAGGTCACTACATTAGTGCAACCCAAGACTGCGGTACCATTTACAATCAACATAAGAACAGATCTGACAGGAGGAGCCCCCTATAGAGGCTTACCTGCGTATAAAATAAACCAATTGGTTCCTTGTTTGTGAGTGGTTTTCCTTTCACCATCTTTTTGAACATCTCAATAATATTTATTTATTTATTTATAAAGGATTTTACCAGGAAGGATACATTGAGATTTCTCTCGTTTTCAAGTATGTCCTGGGTTCGAGAACATTGAGTGGTTACAGAAATACAAAATAGTAAAATGCAAGATATTAACACAAAACCAAATATACAGATTAACAGAAAAATAAATATGGAGGAAATGTAGTCATTCTGTTACATGTTTACAGATGCATTTTGTATTGAGGTATGCTAATAGGGAGCTCTTAAGGAACTTTAGACTGGGGGAAGATTTGACGGCGTCTGGGAGGTTATTCCATATTTGCGGTGCTCTGTAGGAAAATGAGGATCGAGCCATTTTCTTTTTGTATTGCGGTATTGCAAGTAAGGTGCTGGTCCTGGATCTGAGGTTATAGGATGAGGGAACTGCTGGGGGAAGCAGCATATTCAGGTAGGGTGGTAGCAGTACTGCGCGATTATTTGTTATTTGTCATTATATTGCAGTGCATATGTTGGATCCTACTAACATCTTGAAAACCCGTATTTTGAAGCAATACGAATCCATATATTGTCTGCGCTCCCAACAAATACGTTTGTATTTTTTTCTCTTTTTGCTTGAGCCATAGCGTAGACCCTGTCAGGCGTGGGTTTAACTGCCACTTCGCCAGAGACAGAGAAGGAGGAGGAGGAGGAAGAGGTGGTGGTGGTGGAGCAGACAGACCTCATACAAGCAGCTTTCTGGAGGCGTGGTGGATGAACAAGCTCCAGCACAGAGCCCCGTCTTGGATCCCTCCCAGCTGCAATCAGAGTTACCCAGTGTGCCGTGAAGGAAATGTAATGACCCTGTCCATGCTTGCTGGACCATGTGTCTAAAGTGACATGCACCTTGCTGCTGACTGCCTTTCCCAATGACTGGATAACATTGTCTTCCACGTGCTGGTATAGTGCTGGAATGGCCTTGCGTGAAAAGTAATGGCGTTTTGGAACCTGCCACTGTGGTACAGCGCATTCAGCAAATTCACGGAAGGGAGCAGAGTCCACCAGCTGGAAAGGCAGCAGCTGCAATGCGAGTAATTTTGCTAAGCTGGCATTTAGACGCTGTGCTTGGGGATGGTTGGGACTATATTTTTTCTTTCGCTGCAGCAGCTGCGGCAACGTAATCTGACTGCCTAAATCTTCAGCTACTGGGATGATGTCACATTCTGAGGAAGGACCTGCTGGTACATCCATTACTGTAGCATCATCCCTGTTGGTGGAGGTTGTAGGCAATTGCATGGCAGGACATACAGTGTGGGTAGAGACAGATGAGAAGGAGGAGGACCTACGCAAAGTTTTGCCCCAACGGGATGTGTGGCACTTGTTCATATGTCGCCTCAAGCACGTGGTACCCAAGTGTCCGTTGTTTATCCCACGCTTCAGCCTCCTCTGACATAGATTACAAATAGCAACGGTGGGGTCTGCTGCACAGTTCTTAAAGAGCTCCCAGACAGAAGAGTTCCTGCATGTGTTCTTTGAGACAACAGCGCTCTGCACCGGAGCAGCTTTGACATGTGATGCCTTGGACTGGCTAGTGCTATGGTTGGTCACAGAGGATGTTGTGCCTCGTGTTTGCTGTGCCTCCTCCTCCCCCTCTTCCTCACTTAATTCCTCTGTTTGATCTGGCACCCAGGTTTAGTCAGTGACCTCATCATCATTGTCATCTTCACCCCCTATCTCCTCGTCACTGGAGACAACTTGGCAGTATGCTGCAGATGCTGGGGCAATATGTGTGCCAGTTGTGTGCCAGTTATTTGTGTGTCATCACTGGCACCCCCTTCCTCTAGGTTGATTATACTCCCTTCCTCAACCTCAGAGATTGAATCAGAGCACTGTACTTGCTGCACATCCTCAAGCAGCATGTCACTCTCATTGTAGTCAAACAATTCAGCTGACTCCTCCGTGTGTGATAGCGAGGCTACGGCAGGAGTTGCTGTGGACATGGAGGCTGCATTAGATGCTTTAGCAGCTGAGGTGGACTGTAAAGCACTAGAAGCCTGGCTGGCAGAGGACTCGGAGGATGAGGATGGCCTGGTTAGCCAATCCACCAAGTCCTCTGTATGTTGCTGCTGCTTAAGACGGCCAGCACCAGTTAGAAAGGACAAGCGTGCCCCTGCAGAGGATGCACCACGTCCACCACGACCAGAGACACAGCCTCCCGAAACAGGGGCTGCTTGCTCTCTTATCTGTGGCTGGGAGCGTCTGTCTGTCCTTTTTGTTCTTTCAGACATGGTGAGTGATATATAGATTAATATATACAGAACTCTGATTCAACTCTGGTATAAAGATTTAAATAACTCTGGTATAACTCAGTGAGACACACTGATAGCTGGCAGCCAGTGACAAGCGACAGATCACCTTAATTCACAAATGTTTTATAGAAATTAGTGAGCCCCAAAATACAGCGTGGTACCTTTTGTATGACGAGACACAGATCACCTTAATTCCCAAGTGTTTTAAAGAAATTAGTGAGCCCCAAAAAAAATTGCTGGCTGTGTGACGGGACACAGAAGATCACCTTAATTCACAAGTGTTTTAAAGAAATTAGTGAGCCCCAAAAAACTTGCTGGCTGTGTGACGAGACACAGAAGATCACCTTAATTCCCAAGTGTTTTAAAGAAATTAATGAACTCCAAAATACAGTGTGGTACTTTTTGTATGACGAGACACAGATCACCTTAATTCCCAAGTGTTTTAAAGAAATTAGTGAGCCCCAAAAAGATTTGCTGGCACAGTGACAAGACCCAGAAAATCACCTCAATTCACAAATGTTTTAAATAAAGTTGTAAACCCCAAAAACAACTTGCTGGCACAGTGACAAGACACACCTCACCTAAATTCCCTGATATTTGGTAGAAATGAGACCCCCCAGACCCCCCCAGTAGCGTGGC
Source organism: Leptobrachium leishanense (assembly GCA_009667805.1). Taxonomy (NCBI): domain Eukaryota; kingdom Metazoa; phylum Chordata; class Amphibia; order Anura; family Megophryidae; genus Leptobrachium; species Leptobrachium leishanense. The sequence continues at coordinate 46,527,075 of CM019064.1, forward strand.
AGACCGGCAGTAACAACACACAACTATCTTCTTTGAAATCTCCTCTGAAATGCGTGCAGAAAGTGCTGCGTTGAAACCTTATGTAGTGTGCTGCGGGACTTAGCTCTGTGAGCCCATGATTGGGCAAAATTTTCCCAATCAGAACTCTGAGCGGTGATTGGCATAGTGTTCAACCAGTCTTGCACCAGACCTGTGGTCAGGTGCAAGGCTGTAGCCAATCAGGAGCTTCAGGCAGTGGAAAAATGCATTGTGGTCCATTGTGGTCGAACATGCGGCGAACACCCGGAAATGTTCGGGGTTCGCGATCTGCTCGAACAGGCTAAGTTCGGGTCGAACCCCGAACCGTCCGAACCCGAATAGCTCATCCCTAGTTCCAATCACTTCCATGGCCACAGGTGTATAAAATCAAGCACCTAGGCATGCAGACTGTTTTTACAAACATTTGTGAAAGAATGGGTCGCTCTCAGGAGCTCAGTGAATTCCAGCGTGGAACGGTGATAGGATGCCACCTGTGCAACAAATCCAGTCGTGAAATTTCCTCGCTCCTTAATATTCCACAGTCAACTGTCAGCTGTATTATATGAACGTGGAAGTGTTTGGGAATGACAGCAACTCAGCCACGAAGCGGTAGGTCGCGTAAACTGATGGAGCGAGGTCAGCGGATGCTGAGGCGCATAGTGCGAAGAGGTCGCCAACTTTCTGCAGAGTCAATCGCTACAGACCTCCAAACTTCATGTGGCCTTCAGATTAGCTCAAGAACAGTGCGCAGAGAACTTCATGGAATGGGTTTTCATGGCCGAGCAGCTGCATCCAAGCCATACATCACCAAGTGCAATGCAAAGCGTAGGATGCAGTGGTGTAAAGCACGCCGCCACTGGACTCTAGAGCAGTGGAGATGCATTCTCTGGAGTGAAGAATCGTGCTTCTCCATCTGACAATCTGATGGACGAGTCTGGGTTTGGCAGTTGTCTGGAGAACAGTACTTGTCTGACTGCTTTGTGCCAAGTGTAAGATTTGGTGGAGGGGGGGATTATGGTGTGGGGTTGTTTTTCAGGAGCTGTGCTTGGCCCCTTAGTTCCAGTGAAAGGAACTCTGAATGCTTCAGCATACCAAGACATTTTGGACAATTCCATGCTCCCAACTTTGTGGGAACAGTTTGGAGCTGACCCCTTCCTCTTCCAACATGACTGTGCACCAGTGCACTAAGCAAGGTCCATAAAGACATGGATGACAGAGTCTAGTGTGGATGAACTTGACTGGCCTGCACAGAGTCCTGACCTCAACCCGATAGAAAACCTTTGGGATGAATTAGAGCGGAGATTGAGAGCCAGGCCTTCTCGTCCAACATCAGTGTGTGACCTCACAAATGCGCTTCTGGAAGAATGGTCAAAAATTCCCATACACACACTCCTAAACCTTGTGGACAGCCTTCCCAGAAGAGTTGAAGCTGTTATAGCTGCAAAGGGTGGACCGACGTCATATTGAACCCTATGGGATGTCACTTAAGTTCATATGCGAGTCAAGGCAGGTGAGCGAATACTTTTATATACTGCAATATAGTGTATATATAGTGGGCCCACTTTTGGGTGAATTTCAGAAAAGCATTTCCCAGAATCACACAGATGTTCACAGTTACTTGTATTAACCCCTTAGTGCCAAGGGGTGTCCCATGCTGTCATGGCGGCAGGCAGGCATAAAAAAAAACATACCAAGGCATGGTACGCCAGACAGCTTTCTGCTCCTCCCTTCTTAGTAACTTATCACTGTCATTGGCTGCAGGTGGACTGCCTGAACTCAATAACAGTGATAGGCAAGTGGGAAGGAAGGCGAGTCGGAGGAGGGCCAGAAAGCTGCAGATTTGCTATGCCTCCCTGCAGTGTTTAAACCCACCTGCCACCCACAAGAGCCACAATGTGATGGGTTAATCTTTAGGGCCATCGACCAGGAAGTAGAAAAGCTCTCAATGTATTTCTGTCTTAACTGCACGTCTGGTCTTGGATTTCTAGATTTCTGGGGCCCTGTCAGGAACTTACCAGGAGTTGGAGCCCAGGGTGCAGATAAAGGCCCACACCCTTACAGCACCTCACTACACAAAGTTACCAGTAGGGTTCTGGGCCTTGTGTAGTTGGAGTTGGCACGGGGGCAGATCCAGGTACGCGGTACAGAGTAGGGGGTATCCAGAGACGTGGTCAGACCGAGCCGAGGTCGGGGGTTGGCAGAACAGGCAGAATAGGATCTTAAGTGGTTGTACAGGCCGAGATTAAGTCCAGAGAAATAGTCCAGGAAGCAGACAGGTGAGCTCCCACGCACTGAATGAACGCAGATAACAGAGCACTGAGGTCCCAGGGAAGCTGGGTTATAAAAGCTGGCAAGTGTCATCAGGTGAGCATGATGATTGTCCACTCACTGCAGGTATTGTACTACTTTGTATTTCTGTAACAACTGTAACATTTTAATGTTCTTGAACTTGAACCCAGGACATACTTGAAAAAGGAGAGAAATCTCAGTGTATCCTTCCTGGTAACATACTTTATAAATAAATAAATTTTAGTCTAGAAGGAGTCCCAGTGTAGGTTCATCACAGCTATAGGGAAATCACATCATCACTGAAGTCCAGTGCCAGACTGGACAGCAAACCGGACCAGCGTACCAGAGGCCACAGGTTCAAGTCCTGGCTGGTGCATAAAAGGGGCGGCCACGTCTGGCTGTCTGCAGACCTCGATATGATCCCCTGACAGGACCTCTACGATTTTAATCTTGACAGCACATTTTAATTTAGTTTAAGTCCTAGTTTAGTTGTCTGAACTCTTAGTTTTAATCTAGTTTTAGTCAACTAAATGTCACAAGGTTTTAGTCGACTAAATCTGAAGTACATTTTAGCCATCACAATTTAGTTTTTATTTAGTTCTGGTCGCAGAATTTTTTTTAGCCAGCTAAAGGCTCTATTCCATAGTTGGTGCAAATATAGCTTCTCGATATGTAAGCGTTAGCGCTAGGAGAATTAAGTTTAACGACTGGCAACGATATTTCAAACTTGATATATCTTGATATAAACTTAAACTGGGGTGACTTAAAGGAACACTCTACTCAAAATCACCCCCCCCCCGTTTTTTTATCCTAATCTATCCCTATTCCCTTAATAAAGCTTTATTTTTTTATTTTTTTTGTGTAACTGTAATACTTACCCTAAAATCCACTTGTTTCCAGCGGCGTCTTTTTTTTTTTATATACTCACCTCCCTCCTCTTCCTCTCCCGTCCTTCTTGCATCCGACTTGCCTTCTGGTTTACGTGAGAAGCGTGCATGCGCGCCTCTCACGTAAGCCAGCCAATCGGCAGGCTTCCTCCCGGCTCCCTCTGAGGATTAGTGTTGCGCGCAAGAGGATGCGCGCAACACTAACCCTCAGCCGCTGCCGCCAGCTACTGCGGCGAGTTGGAGACGTTATGAAAGCGCGATGACGTCTCCTACTCTGCAAAAGTCGGCAGAAGCGGGAAATATGATTCCCGCTCTGCTGACTGACAGCTGGGAGGGCGGAGTAAACTCCTCCGCCTCTCTCAGCTGTTTTCAGCTTTTTCTGCTGAACTGCCGAGCGGAGGGAGGGGGAACAGAGGGCGGCATACTCCGGGCATCATGACCACCTAAAATATCTTAGGTGGTCATGCTGCTTAGAGTGTCCCTTAAAGTTTGCGCCTCGCAGCTTGCGCAAGCTTACTGTACTTTGCACTCCCCATGTTAAGTATAGAAGACACAATCAAATTTACCGTCTCTATAAGTGAGATATTTCAAGGTGCTGGCCCAATTTACCGTCAAGACGCAGAATGAAGAATTTTACCATCTCTTGAAAGCTGGTGCTAAAATATTCCGCAAATGCAAAATCATTTAACACGCACCAACCCCCCCCCCACTCAATGTGCGAGCCCTGAGCCATGGTGCGAGTAATGAAAAGCCAAGGCAAGCCAAGGGGTCGGTATGGGCAGGCCCAGATTAAGATCTCTATGGGCCTGGAGCTGAATATTTTGGTGGCTTTTTTTGTAATTTAGTGAAATGAAAACATATTTTAGGTTATTTAATAGTGCAGATACGGGTATATCTAACCAGGTGTGATTTAATTTTTCATTCAGATTTCAATCATTTAAAGAGATAAAAAAAATTGTTCCCATTTTATCATCCAAACCTTTGCGGTTATATATTCTATAGGGCATTCTTGTTAAAAAAATGTGAAATGGGAACCTGTTACTGCATTTTACTGAGAAAATATACAATTTAACCCCTTAGTGACCGGGCGGTTTTACACAAATCCGTCTTTTAGTGACCGCTGCTGTTTTTACGTTTCTGTGCTGTTAGTGTTTAGGTCAAATTTTCCTCTTACTCGTTTATTCAACCCACACATATTATACACCCTTTTTCCCGCCATTAAATGGAATTTCTAGAAATACCATTATTTCCATCATATCCAATAATTTACTATAAAAAAAATATGAAATATGATGAAAAAATGGTAAAAACACACTTTTTCGTAATTTAATCCCCAAAATCTACAACCACCCAAAAAGACCCCGGCTAAATAGGTTCAAAATTTTGTCCCGAGACTAGAAATACCCAATATTTACATGCGTTTGCTTTTTAACCCCTACACTGCTGAGACAGTTCACCTATGTGCGCTGCGCTCATTCTGACCATTTTGTGCTAATTATTTTTAGATGAAAGCCTAGGTCCTATTTAATTAAACCCCCCCCAGACAAAAAAACTTTTAAAAAAAAACACATTTTTTAATTTTATTAATTTATTATTTTTTTAAAAAAATTTTTTTAAAACCAAACATGGTCATGTTTGGTATCATTGGAAAGGCCATAATCTAGCTGCCATGGATCGGGAGCTAAAGGGATCCTTAGGATCCCCTTATCTCTACATGGCAGCTAGATGGTTAACTGGCCCACTGACATCCTCACACATATGGTGAGGTTGTCAGTGGGTGGGGGGGGGGACCTGGAGGCTTGGCTGACATCCAAGATGTCAGCCCCCCTCCAGGTTCGAATTGCGTTTTGGCGCCAATTAGCGCCGAAAAGCGATTCGGCAGCGAAAAGGTTAATGCCATAAACTGCTGAAAAGAGGAGACTCTCCCCTCTCCAGCAGTGCAAACGGCATCTCCCTAGCTTCAATGGTTGGGGAGATAGAGGGCTCCGAAGGAGCCCCCCTCCCCTCCATTGAATTGCATGGGGACGCCTGCTGATGATGTCACCACGCAGCGTGGCGACGTCATCAGCCTCGCCTGCCCATGTAAATCACATGGGCAGCCTTCCCTGCCAGATCGCCGTGGGATCCAGCGAGGGAGGTGAGTATCGGGCGGGAGTGGGATTAGGCGCCGCTGACGTACCCTGTACGTCCGTGGGTCTAAGGGAGACCTGATGACAGAATGTACAGGGTACGTCAGGGGACCTTAAGGGGTTAAATAATAAAATGGGAAAAAAAAAGGAAATATTTCCCTTGTGTTTTGGAACATGTTTTTTTTTTTTACGAATAATATGACTAGTATAAAGTATAAGTATAAAACACTGACCTTGCTCCCAGCGTGAGAAATTAGAAGGTGAGTAATGGCAGTGGTATTGCTCATTTTGGGGTATATGGAGTGTTCAGGTAGAGGTAGTACCTCTGATGGGGAACATGTGGTGCTCCTTGGAGCAGTTCGTCCACCTTGGTCCTCACCTGTCACTCAGCTCTCACCTGTGGCTCCTCGCAGCTGTCAGCATGCAACAGCGGCCATACCCTGGGCAACGGCTTCCACTGGCCGGCCAAACCAGGTGGGGGTAGCCGAAGGGTCTCAAAACCCTCGGTGAATTAGGTGTTGCCTACCTATGCATGCGAAGTCTGAACATCGGCTGATCCTGTGGAGGAGACCATCTAGGTCCAACGGAGGTGACGGCGACTACAGCAATGCACTGTGGAGTGTATGGAGCAAGACGAGGCACGTAGAACATCTTGGTCATCCACTGCATCCGTGCCCATCTCTGGTTGTCTTGACTTCCTCTTGCCACTGGATACTGGTGGGCCCGGACGAGAGAGTGAGGTCGACGCAGCGCAACTCTTCTTCACTTTAAACAAAGTTTTCTGCGCAAGTCATCAGTCATCCACAATTCAAGTCCTGTGGCGATGGGTAAGCGATGAAGCGGCAGGTGTGGTGCACTGGGAGTCGTAGCCGCAAGCCTGCACACAGGCGACTCAGGCTATAGGGTCGCTCTTCACTGACCGGAGCAGAAGTGAAGTTCGGCAGCCACCTGAGTGTCTGAGCAGTCCTATTTAGGGTAGCACTGCTCACCTCCATGCATGAGGAAGGGGCTAGAAAACATTGCCTGCTCCTCACACCCTGGCTGGCTAACCGCGGTCGGCGGGGACCCAATTATGCGGTCGAAAATCAAAAACAAACTCAATCACAATAAAATTTGCTACATGGAACATCCGCACTCTTCTTGACAGGGATACCGCAAATAGGCCGCAACGACGCACGGCGCTCATTGCCCATGAACTTGCCAGATACAATATAGACATCGCCGCCCTAAGTGAGACCAGACTCTCCGGTGAAGGAGAACTCACAGAAAGGCTTGCTGGCTACTCTTTCTTCTGGAGTGGACGCGACTCTCATGCAAAGCGAGAAGCGGGAGTTGGTTTTGCTATTAAAACTTCTCTTGTGAGTAAACTCTCCAGCTCCCCGAAAGGAATTAATGATCGTCTTATGACGCTGAAACTCCCTCTCTGCCATGGAAAGAAGTTTGCCACCATAGTCAGCGCCTATGCACCCACCATGACAAATCCAGAAGAGACCATAGATAAGTTCTATGATGATCTGAACACCGTTATTTCCTCCACTCCCATTGCTGATAAACTCATTGTTCTTGGAGATTTTAATGCACGTGTCGGGAGTGATCACACTTCCTGGGACGGAGTGATGGGGAAGCATGGGGTTGGAAAGTGTAACAGCAACGGCCTGCTGCTCCTTCAGACCTGTGTTGAACATGGCCTCCTGGTGACAAATACCATTTTTAGCCTTCCCGCACGCAACAAGACATCATGGATGCACCCCCGTTCAAAACACTGGCATTTAATAGACTATGTCATCGTCAGAAATCGGGCCCGGCAGGATGTGAAGGTGACTAAGGCCATATGCGGCGCAGATTGCTGGACGGATCACCGCCTCATCGTCTCAAAGATGAAAATCCACATTCAACCTAAGAGAAGACCTCATGCCGCCATAGCTCTGAAACGCCTCAACATCAGCAAGTTGAAGCGTCCTGATGTCAAACAGACTTTTGTTGACACCCTGGATGAACGCCTTGCTTCAATCACACTGGATAATCTGGATGCGGGAGCAACGTGGACCACATTTCGTGAGACGGTGTATAGCACAGCCATTGAGCACCTTGGACCCTCTACCAGAAAACACAAGGACTGGTTTGATGAAAATAACATAACGATTCAACTGCTACTCGAGCAAAAACATCGGGCGTACAAGGCACTCTATGATGACCCAATGTCAATGGCAAAGAAAGTTGCACTGCGTAACATCCGCAGCAACATCCAGTCGCAACTGCGCCAGATGCAAGACTCCTGGTTGAGTGCAAAAGCTGAAGAGCTTCAGGGCTTTGCAGACAGGAAAGATATGAAGAACTTTTACAGCGGCCTTAGAGAAATCTATGGCCCTACTGCCTCAGAGTCTTCTCCTCTCCTCAGTGCTGATGGTTCCACACTCATCACAGAAAAGGAGCAAATCTTGGAAAGATGGGCGGAACACTTTGTTAGTGTGCTGAATACGCCTTCTGTCATAAATGATGAAGCCATCGAAAGACTACCCCAGGTCCCAGCGAACAAGTCACTGGACGCTGTTCCAACTCTGGACGAGATACAAACAGCCATCCGCCAGCTGTCCAGTGGCAAAGCACCTGGTTCCGACATGATTCCTGCTGAAATCTATAAAGAGGGTGGACCAGCGCTGACGGATAAGTTGCTCTGTCTAATCCAGATCATCTGGCAGACAGAAACTGTACCACAGGACCTTAAAGATGCTTCCATTATCCATCTGTACAAACGAAAAGGAAATCGCCAGGCCTGTGACAACCACCGTGGAATCTCACTGCTATCCATTGCAGGCAAGATCTTGGCCCGAGCCCTGCTGAACCGCCTGAATGTACATCTAGAGCAAGGTCTCCTTCCCGAGAGTCAATGTGGCTTCCGCAAAGCACGTGGGACTATTGACATGGTGTTTGCTGCCAGACAGCTTCAAGAGAAATGTCAGGAACAAAACTCGGATCTATATTCCACATTCATTGACCTAAATAAAGCTTTTGACACGGTCAGCAGAGATGGCCTGTGGAGAATCATGAAGAAGTATGGATGTCCAGACAAGTTTACCACTATCACCCGGCAGCTACATGATGGCATGTTGGCTCGAGTCCAGGAAAACGGTCAATCATCTCAAGTAGGGATGTGCGTTTCGGGTTTCGGAATTTCGGAATTTTCACGAAATTTCCCGATTCGGGTCTTTCGATTCGACCGAAATTCCGAACGTTTTTAGATCCGAAAACGTCGAATCCGAACTGTTTTCCGAACCGAATCGAAATTTTTTCGGAATTTCGAATGGACTTGAAATGTGTCAAATCGAAATCTATTGCTTTGAAACGAGAACAGACTTTCCGAAAAAACGAAAAATTTACCAAATCGAAAATTTTTCGGAATTTTCGAATGGACTTGAAATGTGTCAAATCGAAATCTATTGCTTTGAAACGAGAACAGACTTTCCGAAAAAAACAAAAATTTTGCCAAATCGAAAATTTTTCGGAATTTTCGAATGGACTTGAAATGTGTCAAATCGAAATTTATTTTCCCTCTATTCATGATTTCAGTTCCATTCGGGATTTCGGTACCATTTCGGTAAGTCTGGACATCGTATATTTAACTAGTATCGGTTATATGGCTGATTCTGTAAATTTTTTTATTGTTTCCAAAGATCCGATCAGAATATTCGTATTTTGGTCAGATCCGATTCGTCCGCGGGTCGCGCATGCGCGCGCGCGCACATGTCGTAACTTTATTGAGCCAGTTTTATTGACAACTTTTTGAACAAAATTTTTTTTTTATTATTCTTCATAATGGCCGCAGCCAGAGAGGAGACCTCGTCTTCATCTCTTGATGAAGAAGTTCCACCTGCACCCAGGAAAAAGCGCGCCCAAAATATGGCGTTTGAGGAGATGTTGGAGCTGGTCCGCATCTTTGATACCAAAGATTACGATTGCCAGAACGGACCTTACCGCAGCAAGAATAACGCCAGGAAGGATCGTATCCTGGACAAGCTACGCGCCACCATTTTGGAGAAGTTTGGGAAGGACCGGACGAAGGACCAGCTACGGAAACGCTGGTCTGATTTAAAAGTTCGTGAGCAGGAGCAGTTGAGACGCATCCGCCGCGTCATAGCGAAACGTAAGTGTCATGTTATATTGTAAAGCGCTGCGCAAACTGTTGGTGCTATATAAATCCTGTATAATAATAATGTGCTTGCATGTGCTAATGTGCGCAGAAATACCTTGATTTATCTAGTCCTTTTTTCATGCAATGTGATTGTGTATAGCTTTGCGTTTTCACGACTCGTCATACATGCATTTTTGCCATAGCTTTCCTTTTTTGTGATTTTACGTATTCGTGAAAATTGTGACATTTGATGTATGTAGATGAAATTACAATGCTGGATTTCTTTTGGCACTGTGTGTATAGTCTATAGTGTGCTGGGGGGGGCTTGTTGTGATTGAGTGATGCATACGAGATGACCCGCAGCTTGCCCAATATTGGCTCCCACCTGCGCATCAATAAAAATCTCTGCGTCTCTGCTAAGTGATAGGATGGGACATGTAGTTCTTCTGAAAGTGCATCCAAACAGAGCTGCCTTCAATACATCCTCAGCAGCTGCTGCAGCAGTGTCATTGAATGCTTTAGATGCAAATTTCAAAACAAAATGGTGGATTTCTGTTGTTGTTTCTGCAATATCCACAGTTTTATTATTAGCAGAAACTGAAAGTGAAACTGAGGCTGAGGCATCTATAAAATAACTAAAAGCAGTCGCACAATGCGTTTTGTACGCACACAACACAAATAATAGTTTTTATTGAATAAACATGTTTACTTCTGAAAAAAAAAATATAAATGAACGGTAATATATGTCTATGTGCAGAGGAAATAAATAAATATTTTGTGACTTTAGACCTATGAGATGGGAGTAGTGGTGGGTCAAGCTGGTAGTGGGGTAGTGGAGGGGTGTCGCAATACTTTCGGCAATATAGTGTATAGATATACAATTTTTTCCAGTCTGCATTATTTACGTGTTATTTTTTGGATTTGGCAGAAGACAGGAAGAAGAAGGCACAGGACGCCGAATCTGCCCGGGCAGGGACCAGTGCCCCAGCGAGGAGGAGGGGGAGCCACGGGCGTCCACCAGCGCTGGTATATACTGTTTTATTTTGCAACGACTTTTGGTCAAAAACAGAAACATTTTTTGTTTACTGTATTTTAATTTAATTTTTTTATGTATAGCACAAGAGGAGGAGGAGCAGAAGGAAGAGGAGGATATAGAGAGGCAGCCGGAGCAGCAGGAGGCCGCCAGTCCAGGTTTTTTTTTTTTACTGTTGTATTTTGTATCGACTTTTGTTCGAAAATAAATCAGTTTTGTTGTTTACTGTATTTTTTATTTCTTTAATTTCTTACATATAGCACTGGATATGCTGACGGTGGTGGTGGGGGAGGAGTCGGAGGAGTCGGAGACTCAGGAGGCCGCCAGCACTGGTATATACTACTGTTATATTTTTTCAAGACTTTCAGTCAAAAATAGAAACCTGCTTTACTTACTGTATTTTCCTTCTTTCATTTATTGGATATATAGAAGGAGAAGCCAGACGCCGACGGGAGGCGATCGGCGAGCTTCGCCTGGCAGCTACCGCCGTCAACTCCATACAAGAACTGCTCCAGGAACTGCGGGAGCACATAACCAATGCCGCAGACCTCCTGGAGCAGCAGTGAGACCAATGGCAGCCTCCCTCCTCCAGAATGTGCCTCAGCTGCTCCTGCTCGCGTGCCTTGAGGTCGGACCAGCTTTTTCTTGAGATGGTCCTTCGTCCAGTCCTTCCCGAACAGCTCCAGGATGGTGGTGCGTAGCTTTTCAAGGATACGATCCTTGCGGGTGTTATTCTTCCTGCCGTAAGGGCCATACAGCAATCGTAATCTTTGCAGTCCAAGATGCGGACCAGCTCCAACATCTCCTCAAATGCCAGCAACTTGTTGGGCAGTTTGCCATCCTTGGCATGTTCCCTTCCCTATGTTTATGTTGTAAATAAATTTTCTATTTTTTCACTATTTTCCTGTTTGTGTGCGTTGCTTTTCCTTACTTAATAAGTTAATATGTATTGCTTGGTTTCCACACTGTTAAAATTATATGTACATAAATGTAATGACATTTTTATGGACCCTTTGTCATAAATTTGTCAACATATTTGTGGCCATGAATGTGACTGTGCACATTCTACACTTCCTGCCTGGCCAAAAAATGTCACACACTAACACAACCTTGTTGTACTGCCTTGAGATTTGATTACCGACGTGGCCTGGTTTTTTGTTAAGCTTAGGCGATGTCACAACAACACGGATTTTTGTCCACAGTCACATTCATTGTATAACCAAGAATTTATCAAAAAATATTGATGGCAGCACTGCATGAAGTCTTCTCCGACACAACCCAAAGATCCTTAGTGCGGCTCAGGTCTAGTTTATTTGTCCCTGTTTGCAGCTTCACACAACACCTCCTCCCAGCTATGAGCTCTCTCTCTCCCACCGCTGCCCGCTAAGACGCTGCCCGCCAACATGGTCATGTCTTTGCAGGAAGACAACAGCGTGGGGGAACAGCAGCTGCTGACAGTCCCAAGACCTTGTCACAATGACGTCAGTTTTGGAGTTAACCCCTAACTGTGACCAATGGTGGAGATAGGGGGTTCATTGGAACCCCTATCTCCCGATCCGCGGCAGCTATCGGTTGGTTAATGTTTGGTATCTTTGGATCGACCAGAGCATGGCCTTTCCAACAATACCAAACATGACAATGTTAAAAAAAAAATAAAAAAAAAATACAGGTTTTTTATTTTGTTTTTTAATGCAGCAATATTGTTGCCATTTCAATTATAATGTGAACAATGATGCTGCACTAAGGATTTTTGTATGGGGTGCGTTTGTTAAAAATAGTGTAATTGTCACCCAAAAAAATATAACAAGTCCCCTTTTCAATTTTTTTTAACAAACGCAACTCATAAAATATAACCGCAAACACTCGCATGTTAAAATGTGAAAAAAACACTTTACACCTTGTAAAACAAACATTGAAAATTCTAATTTTATTGCATTTTTTGTTATAATATACAGACAGGACATGACGCGTACATATGATAATGATATATTATGAATCATCTGCCGAGTCTGCCGGAAAGAACGATATATAACATGTCTGGGTCATATTATAAAAGAAGGCTTCAAAACGCGTTTAAACAAGAGGAGCGAAACTGTTAAAAATTAGCTCAGCAGCAGACCGCAGTGAGGAACACAGGCGTGAAGGGAAGCCGTGAAATGCCTCAGCAGCGAAAGGGTTAATTTATATTTTTGTCTGTTTTAAATCATTTTATTTTATTATTTTTTTTCATTTCAGATCATTTTGATCAACAATTTTTCCGTTTTAAAACATTTTTGTTCTGGTTTTTATTTTTCAAGTCAGACCATTCGGGTCAGTTTACCGTTTTTTAAATCGTTTTTTCTTCTTTTTTTTGTTCCTTGGCTTTCATACAATTTTTGTAATGTGATTAAATAAATAAAGTTGTGAAATGTATATTCATAAGAAAAAAAGGATCTTTATAATAAAAAAAAAAAACACGATAGAATCGCCAGAATTATCGTATCGTCAGAATGAATTATCGGATCCGAAAAAAAAACCCTAAAATTTATTATAAAAAAATATATAAAGTATAAAAAAGTAAACCATAGTACTTTACATCAAAACGAATAGAGTTAGACACTTTGAAACGAGGAGAACAGACGTTCCGAAAAAAAGAATACTGCAGAGAGAGGCGCTTCCCCGCAGTGTGCGGATTCATATGCTGCATTAACCACTTTGCTGCTGCTAGGGACATGCCATTGCTCAGCGCCTCATGCATGCCAATTGCCTACTTGCCAAGTGCTCCTCCTGTGCTATGGATGCGCTGTGAGCGGTGAGCGAGCGAGCGCGTCCCTAGCACAGAAGGCAGGCAGCAATCATCACCAACCGGCATTCCGGCCAATTGCTGTGCCCCCAGGTGGGGACCGGATCCAGTGGGGGCCGGATCCAGGCTTATTATTCAGCACATAAAGGCGTCAGGTCACTCACAATCCTCTCCCAAAGCTGGCTGACTTCTTGGATGTCGGCCAAGCTTCTGGGAACTCACCCTGAGGACTGGCGTAATCGTGCATAGCACGATGACGCCAGTCCTGGAGTTAACCCCTAGCTGCCACCAATGGTGGAGATAGGGTGTACTGTTCATTGGAACCCCCTATCTCCCGATCCGTGGCAGCTAGGGGTTAAAGTTTGGTATGGTTGGATCGGCCAGAGCATGGCCGTTCCAACGATACCAAACACTACAGTGAAAAAAGTTTGTAAAAAAATTAAAAATATAAAAAAATTTAAAGAAAATTTATAAAAAAAAAACTATTATTTTTCTTTTTTTTGGTTTGTTAATGCAGCAATATTGTTCCCATTTCAATTATAATGTGAACAATGATGCTGCACTAAAGATTTTTGTATGCAGTGCGTTTGTTAAAAATTTTGTAATTTTCCCCAAAAAAAATGTAATGAGACCCCATCTCTAATTTTTTAACAAGCGCACCCCATACAAAATATAACCGCAATTGCTCGCATGTTAAAATGTGAAAAAAACACTTTACACGTTGTAAATTATTGAAAAATCATATTTTATTGAATTTTTTGTTATAATATACAGACAGGTCATAACGTATAGATATAATAATGACATATTATGAATCTGCCGAGTCTGACGGAAGCAACTATATTTAATATGTCTGGGTAATATACTAAAATAAGGCTTCAAAACACGTTTAAACATGATGAGCAAAACCGGTAAAAATGAGCTCAGCACAGAGGCGGGAAAAGCCTCAGCAGCGAAAGGGTTAATTTAAAAAACACGATAGAATCGCCAGAATTATCGTATCGACAGAATGAATTATCGGATCCGAAAAACAAACCAAAAATTTATTAAAAAAAATATATAAAGTAGTATTAAAAAAGTAAACCATATAGTAGTTTTCATCAAAACGAATAGAGTAACAGCTTTGATACGAGAACAGACGTTACGAACAAACGGAAAGTTCCGAAAAACGAAAAATGGGCAATATACCGAAAACCATGTACAATTCAGAGAAACGAAAAGTTCCGAAAAACGAAAAGTTCCGAAAAACGAAAAATGGGCGATATGCCGAAAACCATGTACAATTCCGAAAATACGAAAATTTTTCTAAATAACGAAAAGTCGATACAGAAACCTAGTAAAGTTACCCGAAAATACGAAAAATGGTCGATATTCCGAAAAATAAATGTACCCGAAAACCGAATCGAAACAGAAAGCAGTCGAAACGAACCGAATCGAAAAGTTTAAAAATTCGAAAAATCGAATCGAATCGAAAAAAAAATCGGTGCACATCCCTAATCTCAAGCATTTCCTGTTACAAATGGAGTGAAGCAGGGCTGTGTCCTTGCTCCCACACTCTTCAGCATCATGTATTCTGCAATGTTGTCTGATGCGTTCAAGGATTCCACCACGGGCTTGCCAATTCGATTTCGTACTGATGGATCAGTCTTTAATCTCAGAAGGCTTCAAGCGAAAACCAAGGTCAAACATAACATCATAAATGAGCTTCTGTTCGCAGACGACTGTGCCCTCAATGCTGCTTCGGAAGGCGATATGCAACACAGCGTTGACATTTTTGCTGATGCCTGCAATAACTTTGGTCTCACGATCAACAGAAAGAAAACTGAAGTGATGTATCAGCCAGCTCCCAGGAAGCCTTACGCTGAACCCAGCATCACCATCAGTGGGCAGCGTCTAAACGCGGTGGACAATTTCACGTACTTGGGCAGCATTCTTTCTAGATCTGTCGTCATGGACGACGAGTTGATTGCTAGACTCGATAAAGCAAACGCAGCATTTGGAAGACTCCGCAAAAATGTGTGGGACAGGAGAGGTATCAGACAAAAAACCAAGATCAAGGTGTATCGCGCAGCAGTCCTTTCGACGTTGCTCCATGGATGTGAAACGTGGACAATCTACCAGCGTCACGCCAAGAAATTAAATCATTTTCACACAACATCTCTTAGAAAACTTCTTGGTATTAAGTGGCAAGACAAAGTGCCTGATACCGAGGTCCTTGTTAGAGCGGACCTACCCAGCATCTTCACCATCCTGGCGCAGTCTCAATTACGATGGGCAGGACACGTAGCTCGTATGAAAGACAATCGACTTCCAAAGATGTTGTTATTTGGCGAACTTACACAAGGCAAGCGCTCCCAAGGAGGTCAAAAAAAGCGCTACAAAGACACACTGAAAGCAGCTCTAAAGGCCTTCAATATTAACCCCATTAACTGGGAGCTTGCTGCTCAGGACAAAATCAAGTGGAGATCAGCTATTAAGAACGGAGCTCAATCCTATGAGACCAGAAGAGCAGCGGCAGCTGAGCAAAAAAGGCTGGCCAGGAAAGGTAGTGATATACCACTATCTTCTGCGGCTATTCACTGTCCACATTGCCAGAGACTATTTCGAGCGCGAATTGGCTTGGTAAGCCATCTACGCACTCACCGTGACCCACCCTATTCCCTAAATGGATGACTAGATGGTCCTCGTCGACTCGACGGACGAACAAGAGAATTGCTCATTTTATATGTGACAAATGGACAATGCCATCGTTTAGGAATAAATAAAAAATAGTTTTCTTTCCTTTTAGATTTTACATCATTTTACAGGTTTGGTATTAATGCAAAGGCCAGACTCTGACCTGTCCAATGACACCTCACTTGACCTTGTGAGGTGTAAAGATTAGTGACGCAGGAGTCCAAAGTTCCCCGCAGTGCTCTACGCTGCAGTGCGGTGGTTTAGGTTTTTGATGTAACAATTCGCAGCAATGGGTTGTACCATCACCCATCACCTCCACACTTGTTGGTGACATGAGAAATGTGATGGTTAGTTAGTGCAACATCATCGTTTACTTTATAATTGAAAAGTGAAAAATATTACTGTTGGAAAGAAAAAGTAAATATTTATTTTATTTTATTTACTTAAAACCTGGTCATGCTTGGTATCAATTGAAAGGCCATGCTCTGGCCTTTCCAGTGATACCTCACTTGACTCTGCAGCTGGAGTTGGAGATACAGGGGTCCAAAGACAGACATTGTTATCCTTTCGCTGGGCCTATTCTGAGGCATGGGCCTGGAGCTGCTGCTCCATCTGCCCCATGTTAATCCAGCCCTGGGTATGGACGGCAGACAAGGGGTAGTCAATATGGGAAGCCAGAGGTCGGTATAAAGTAGACAGCAGTAAATAAGGGAACATACTCTTAGGCGCTTAGAAAAACAACTGAGCACTGGCTGAACCATGCAAGGGGTTCTATCGAGGGCCCTGTCCCGGCTCCTCTCATAGGGGAGGTCTCCTGCCCTCCTGTGCCTCCACAGGCCAAGGGAGAGACGGGGCAAGTGGTCCACCTCTCTCTCCGCCCCTGATATGCAGGCCATGCCCCCGTGATATCATGTTGTCCCGGCATTCCTCCAGGCCCATCCCATTGAGGATTCCTCATGAGGCAGGGCCAAGATGGCGGGCAAGCCTCCATGTGCCGCCTGGAGATGCTGAGGAACATCAAGCAATGGTAGCGAGGCACGTTTCCGCGCCCCACTTACCCGTAGAGTAGGCTGAAGCACCCGCAGCCTCCGGAACCACTGAACATCGTGGATGGCGGGCAGCTGATCCGTGACTCGACGTCCCCAGAGCTGCAGGCCGGCCACCAATTGAGGAGAGTTGCCCCCCTGCCGGGTAGGATGTGACACCCCCCTAAAAATCCCATACTCACCTCTCATTGCAGGACAAGAAGGGTTGCCAGATCCGCTGCTTCTTCTTGCCAGGAGCAGAGTGAGACTGGGAACAAATTGTTCCCTGTCTCCTTCCACGGTCACTCTGCAGTGCTGCATGATCTTACGCAATCAAGGCCGCGCAGAGCTCGCGGCTCGGAAGCGCAAAGCTACATGGGGTCCTATGGACTCCACAAGCTGATACTCGTGGCGGCACAGAAGTGAAACTGTGTGTATCAGGGAGATTAGCGCAGAGTTTCAGGGTGAGGTACTGAGATTGCATCTTCCCCGGAATATGATGTTAACATGGAGATGGTATGGGAAAATTTGCAATCGCAGATTATCCTGCTTACCGTCTCCATAAGTCTTTGACGAATTATATTGCTCATCGAAATTAACACTGGCCCTATGCTGGCCTAGCCGTTAAATTAACAAGTGGGGATGTTATACGTAACAACGCGACTACCAACATTAATGGCTCGTGTTTTTATCCCAGCGAAGCTGCAAACTTTGCAATAGAAGAATTACTTAGAGGCCACGCAGAGAATAACGATAAAACAGTGTGTTTGTGTGTGTGTGTGTGTGTGTATGTGTGTGTGTGTGTGTATGTCTGTGTGTGTGTATGTCTGTGTGTGTGTATGTCTGTGTGTGTGTACGTCTGTGTGTGTGTGACGGTTAGAGTTTTCATTAGGTACGAAATGTTGGGAGGAAAAAAAAGGAGCTAATATCTAAGGGCAAGATAATTAAAACAATTCTAATCCTGATCTCATATATTGATTTTCAAATTTCTGAAAGTCCTAGAGGAATATCCAAGAGGTAAGATAACTGATGCTTAAGTCAAGGTCACAGTACATCAATAATACAACAGCCGTGCGTTGATTTGCCTTGGTTTAGGAGACATTCTGCAACAGGATCACTTGTCAAACATTGCTTTAACCATTTCAGTACCAGCGGTACAAGAAGACACATTGCATGTACTTGACCTAGACTTAACAGACATCTTTTTGGGATCAATATGCCAAAATTGTAAAGCAAGTGGCTTGCGATATACTCAGACTGCTTCACTATGTGATAGGAGGACATTGCAAGGAGGCAGTAATAAGGGGAGACTGATAGCACTGTGGCCCTAGGGGTAATTATTTGGTGCCGTACGTTAAGCATCGATAAGGGTGCAATCCAGTTCTTTTCCAGCCAGGAAAGATGTGACAAGGCTAGCAGTGAGGCCAGGGTTGTGTAACATCGCAGTGAATACCACAATGTTACGCAACTCTGGCCAAAAATACCTACATGTAGAGTTGATGGTATAAGGAGGACTCCCTCTCCCTATGCCAATCCTAAAATGGTGAGTGAAGGGTTAATATAGATAGTGGCTAAGCTGCAGCGCAGCCCACCCTCTTCCCTTGCAAAAAAACATGTACCTTAAGGGGTTAATTGCATATGGGGGAGCCTCAAACATACATACTATACCAAGATATACCAGGGATATATAGTAAGTGTGTAAATGAAGGGCTTGTTCACGTGTAGTCACTTACAGGGTTATTCAAAGTGAGTCGATGTGGCCCTGAATTGTAACCGAACGCTGAAATTCAGCGAACAGTGCCATTTTGGGGCCATTCGGCTATTCAGAAAGCAGGCAATTAATCAAATTGTGACGAATTGCCTGCATATACGATGCCTGTTCGTTGCCTGTTCGAGGGCAGTGATATCCCCATAGAGAAGCAATGCTTCGTCTGTTCAGAGAACAAAAACCAGCAGTGAAAAGTTGTCGAACTGCCCTGCCATTCGGTGGTTTCATTTGACAGGTTTATTCAGGCGAATCCCATAGGCTTCAATGTTAAAAATATTCCCGGTTTAATCCAATATCTAATAAACTGTTAATTATAATATTCTGCCGTAAAAAGTCTCTTTATTTTTAGATTTTTTTAGGATCTTTTACGCATTTTTTTGCCAATATTTTTATTCCGTTTTTTTACTTTTAAATCGTTTTTTCTTTTTTCTGTAACAGCCCTTTTTATTACCCATTCACTGGATCTTATATGTAAATTTCAGACATTTTCGTTCAGTAGTTTCTTTGCAAACAGAGTTTCACTTTTCAAACATTCAAGCGTACGGTTTTATTTTTTTTCACTTCATTCGTCTGCGGTGTCAGCTTTTTCCGGCGGCTGCTCTGCGCTGTGATCGGCAGCTGCTCGGGTTTCTCTGGCGTGTTTGGCGGGGTTAATCCAGATGTTTTTGCGGGTTTCGGTGTGCGTTTGCCAGGTTTTGCGGTGAGATTTTGTCGGGTTTGCGGCGGCTTTTCCCTGCACTATGACGACCCTGTGGTGCTTGCTGAATACACTGCAGGGTCGCCAAAATGGTATCGCCAAATCGCACCGAATTGAAGAGAACGAAGAGTCACCGAGCGTGCGGTGACTTTTCGATTCTCTTTGAATAATCCTGTGAGTCAAAAAGAAGGTGACATATTACTCGGTCCTCAGCATCGTGGGACCACAGGTGATTATTTGATTTATTAGTGCAATTATTTTTTGTGCAAAAAAGCCGCCCCCCCAATGATGTCCCGTTCCACCCACAGCAAGTCTGATATCAACTCGAAAGGACCAATAAATTGAATTATTAGCAAAACAAACCACAAGATAGTGAGTTTAGAACCATTTCTTCCTGCTAATATGTCTGTGAAGGATAAATGAATAAACAATAACTTAAAAATTACAAATGGGTGGGACTGAATGCCGCAGGATGGCATAGCACACCCTGTTGGCGTCTATTGGCAGCAACAGGCCCGTCACCAGTTGACATGTGGCACGCATCATTCGCTGCCGCAGGACAGCCTGAACTCAGATCATCCCACTGTAGCCAATGACGCGCGTTTGCTGCACGGGTGGGCTGGAGGCGGGCCAGAGGAGGGTTACTGTAATTTCCATATACAGGCATTATGCCACATACAGATATTATTTTTATATTCTATTGGTATTTTTTGGAAGCTGCATAGCTAATAATCTCATTATGATCACTAAAAAAAACCATAAGCAGGATATCTGACCATAACTATTAATTTTCTTTATCACATTTACAGAATTTGACAAAAAAACTATTTCTGCCTGTATTCTAATAATGCAGACCCCACATGACATTGTGTAAGATAAAGGATGCCATCTAGAGTTTAGAAACTTTCATCCCAAGCAATATTTTTGTAAAGGATAAACAAATACATGAAAATTTTTAAATCAGCAAATTTATATAAATTTTGTGGTTACTCAGACAAACTGAATGTGTATGTTACCCTATATTTAAATGTTAACTTCACCATCCCATGTTTCAAATATATGTTCTGAGGAAAGGAAAAAATGTCAACAAAAATCACTTGGTAGTGAAGGAATTATGTTAATTGTGGTAATTTGTGGTAATGTAACTTTTTTCCAATGTATAATTTGATGATCAACTATTGATCATTAAAGGTTTTCCTGATTAAAATTGCAATTTAAAAAAATAATTTAAAATTTTAAAAAAACTGGAATATTTTCTATATATTTTTCGGAAATGCTGCCTTCTTGATTTTTTTTTTATACCACGAGTCATGCCGGGTCTCTCTTCGGAGATCTATAGAAGCAGACTAGAAAGACTTTAATAGCTTTTCTGCATTTGGAGAGCTCCACGGTGTTTATTGTAACCATGACAATCAGTTCCCCAGCGATCATGTCAGCAATATTGCTATCACCCACTCAACTAATCTTACTTTCACCATCTGGATAGCTGAAAAGGGTTTGCTTGACACCAAATCTATAGTCTGCTGCACCGCTGAATGGCAGAAGCAATTATAAAGTGCTAGTCAGCCCCAAGATAATATTTAAGCATCCCTGAGCAAGCTTGCATAGACAAATGTCAGGTATTCTGGGCTGCAATGCACTTGATGCAAGTGGAAAAAAATATATAACTAAACATACACTTAACATTTGCGTGTGTAAACCTCCGTGAAGGATTATAAACTTGATTATCAATTATATAATTAATTTAATTAATACAACAGCAACATTAAACATCATGAAAATTAAAACTCCTTTCTTGAAATAATGCATATTTTAATTATTTTTAATTTGCTGTATGTTTTAAATAATCGCTGAGCCTCAAGTACCTCTACTGCTGGAATGAAGTAAATACATTTTTAGATTATTTGGAAATTAAATCGGTTGCTCTCCAATTTTTAACAGTGTTTATTGATACAGCTGGATTTTATTTTAAGCTTTTTTTTCTCTTTACTTGATGTTGTTTACCTGTGTGATCGAAATCCAAATCAGCTTCTTATCCCCATAATGGGGTTTTGATTTGAAAAGAGAAGAGTAGCTGCAGTTGGCAGGGCCGGCCTGACCATGGAGAAGGGTGGAGCAGTCGCTCCAGGCAGCCTTTTGTCAGGGGCAGCCTTTTGTCAGGGGCAGCATTTTGCACCCTGGCAAAGGCCATGGCATGGAGAGTGCTCGGCCCGAACAAGGCACGGCCCTCCAGCAGGCTGGTGTTTCGTGGAGAAAGCCAGTCGCGCCCGCCCCTCTAGCAGGCTGTGCCCACCCCTTATTAGGGAGAGACTGGCTGCTTCATCTGCCCATTGAGTGATACACTGGATCTTGGATTAGAGATATGGGGTTGCTCCAGACCTGTCTGACCCCCTGGATAATATTGGTGCCCGTCCGGGTGTATGCAGGGGGCTCTGTTTAATGTGTTGGTTGTTTCCGGGAGAACAGATTTTGAGCTAGACCTGTTTCCGGGGGAGGAACTTGACATCTGGTCCCTGCAGGGAATGCAGTGCTGGCCAGGATCTGGGATGCTGCAGGCTCAGGGCTCCATGGCTGAGTCTGTGGATGGAGACGAGCTGGGGAGTGATGACGGGTTCCAGCGAGAGAAGCCCTGTCGCACCTACTACTACCTTTACCTGTACCAAGCAGGGAGGTCAGACCTGTGTGTAACATTCACAGTCTGGGGGGAGGGGTCATTTACCAGGTTGAGACACCTGACCCCGTGTATTACACACGGCTATCAATTTCCAGACTGACAGGTCAAATCTCTACATTACCCTCACTGTGCATGTTGTTATTTTGCAGCCTATCACAGCCGCTCACAGCCATTGAGTTTTATTGCTGTGGGGCTCTGTTATGCTCACACACACACGGCACATTATTGAGTTTTATTGCTGTGGAGCTTTGTAATAAGCTTTTGGGGGGAGGGGGCAGCAATTCGTCCACCGCTCCAGGCAGCACAGTGGCTTGGGCTGGCCCTGGCAGTTGGCATTATTATGGCAAATCATTACTCCCTTCACTATGAAGCTGTTTTACTTACAAAAAATAATAACGTAACGTGTTTGAAACCTGGGATGCCTAACTATTAATTATATACAGGGTAAATTTTTTGCATAGATGTTGTTATTCCAACATAGTCAAGAAATATTAAAAACAATGTACTGGGGATGTGCATGGCTGAAAAATTTGTTTTGTTTAGTTTCGATTCATTACATTTTTAAATCATTTCGTTTTCGGAATTTTGTAACTAATTTCGTTTTGTGTCGTTTCGGATCGATTTGAAATTTTGAATCGATTTGAAATTTTGAATTTATTCGAATTTCATATATCAATTTGATAGTTGATATCAATTTGAATTTTGGATCATTAGATAAAATCCCAATTAATCAAATTATGCTGTTAAAAGAAAAGCTAGGGTTAAATTTTAAGATGTGTTACAGATTTAGTATTTGAGTCAAATTAAACAGTGATAGTTCATTTCAAATTCGATAGTTGATATCAATTTGATAGTTCCTTTTGATATCAATTTGATAGTTCATTTCAAATTCAATAGTTGATATCAGTTATTCAAATTTTTCTTTGACAAAGTGTAAAACGAAATAAATTCGTTATATACCGTTTCGTTTCGAAATCGTATCGATTTGTTATTTGGAAGTACTTCCGAATACGAATTATCGAATTGCGTTCCAAATTCCGAATTTTTCCGAAACGGATGCACATCTCTAGTCCTTATTTTTATTAGTTTGTGTTTTCATTTATCCTTTACAGAAATAATGGTATGAACGGTTCTAAACTCTAGATAGTGTCCCCTTATCTTTCACAATTGCAAACAGGGTCTACAGACAGATAGTAAAATGATAAGATCTCCTGCGAATGAGAATTTGTAGTGATCAAATTGAGATTATTAGCAATGCAGCTTCAAAAAATATAAACAGAATATAAAAATAATATCTGTATGCTGCATAATGCCTGTATATGTAAATTACAGTAACACCTTGTATCTGTACTGTACAGGGATTTTCAGCAATTATAGCCACTGAATCCATTCTTAAGCAAAACTACTTTTTCTCTTCCAGTGCTTTTGGAGATCTAGTTGTTGAGAGTATGTTTTATATCCTATGTTTGCCATCTGTTAACAATTCTGAGTTTAGTACAGGTTGAGTGCTACCCTCTTTGCGTATTCTGTATGAAAAGGCTGACACCCCTTTGGTAAGCACCCCCTCCCTGTCACAGGTGCTCCACCCACAGGATCTATTTAACCTTGAACTGCAGGGAGCTCCACAAAGAATTCAGTCCTTGGTTACTTGAGTTGATCCCATAAGAGCAGTCATTAGGTGAGAAGGATTGGATCTGCCAAAAGGTGGAATGCATTAGCGTTTGTTGACAGGCTTAAGCAATTTATGGCGATTTATTGTGAACCAAATTTCCACCATTTTTCAACAGAGTTTAGGGTTATAAACTTATGAAAACTCTTAAATGTGTAAAGAACTGTTGTAATCTTGAAAGGAGTAAGAGTTGCTGGAAGCTTTAAAGGGTTAAAATTTGATAACATCTCAATGTGTAAATGTATAAGCTGCTGTTGAAGTCTTTGTGTTAGCTGGAGTGCTGTCTTTCTGGTTTGTTGTATTACATTGTCTGGAGAAGCACCCACGTTCTGAGCTTAGTAAAGGTTGAGTGCTACCCTCCTTGTATATCCTGTTAACAATGTCATCAAATACTTTTGACCTGTGTTTTTCCTGGTGCACTAAGTTTTTCAAATTGCACCTTTCTTGATGGAGCACTTTGCACCTATTGTGTACCGCTTATGACATATGGCATAATACAGATACATAAACTAAAATATTACATGCGTCCAAGCATTTACTCATGTTTCAATTTTTTTAAAAAAAAAATATATATACTGTATATATATTTTTGAGACCGTATTTTACCAGGAAGGATACATTGAGATTTCTCTCGTTTTCAAGTATGTCCTGGGTGGCGAGTATGTACCGTTAGGTGTCTGGCTCAAGGACACTTACTGGAGAGGTGCTCTTGCCGGGGTTTTGAACCTGTGTCTCCACAGCCTCTCTCCACGGTTATAGAGCAGTGATGTAACCACTACTCCACTCAGCCGGGTACAGCTACTTGTGCCCCAATGTTTATTACAGCTGACACAGTGTTCTGTAAGAGAAATACAAAGGAATTTTGTTTACTGCAAATTAAATTAATTTGCATTTGGGCTCCATAATATGCCCCTAAGGTTTGTGCACTGTGGGTATGATGCCCAAGGTGCTAACACGTTTTAAAACCAGCTGGGGAATGTGAGTGACATCTCCCCAACTGATCCTGCAAGGAGACCAGAACTGAAGTAAGTCCTTTTGACCAGCAGATGGCGACATCAGCCTGCCATATAGGTTATTACTGTAAAGAATACATCAGGGATAATCCCAAATATTTCTCACTGTTAAACTAAAATAAAAATATTTTTCAAAACACACTGATGACAGAGTTTTTTTGTGTATGAAATCCACTGGCTGTGAAGGGGTGAATGTGAAGTTCTAGTTTTTATTCACTGTGTGAACATTTCAGTTACATTTAGCTTTTCTGGGGATATGCCACCTCTGATGGCGTCCTGGGAATGCATCCTATGTCCTAATGGTTCATCCTGGTCAAGGGTTAGGGCTGGCACCAGGGACATACCACACGTCGAGTGGCCTGTTGCATCAAAGCAGTGCAATGCCCTACTGGTCTTTGACATGCAATGTGGAAGGCACCTCTCAATTCCTTGAGGTTCTGGGGCAGCTCCCTCTGCCTGATGTCTATTGCCCTGCCTTCTGAGCTACCTATACAGACACATGGGGCACTTTCTGCCGCCCTGAGCTTAAACCGGGATGCTAAGGGGAAAAATTAGCATTCGCTAACTTCCCTTTAGCGTCCCGGTTTTCTCAGCAGATCATGGGGCAGACGCTGAGTCTGGCAGCCTGCCTCTTTGCGATCACTAAGCACGCAGATGTCGGGGGCAGCACTGCAGTTCCGTCCCCAGCATCCGCTCCATGGCATCCATAGGACGCCAAGGAGGATCATGCTGCCAGGTCACATGACCGGCAGGATCTCGCCTCTCGCAAAAAGAAATTCTGTACTTATTATTGTAATTAATTTTGTGTCACAATTGTAACATTTCCATTTAATGTAGAGTCATACAGCTAATAAACTGCAGCAATTTAGCAACCAAACCTGAGACCGATACCACAGAGATCGTCATTCCTATTGTCCAGAGGACAACAAACAAAGCGGTAGCTTTTGCTGTAAGACTGCAGACAGTATCTTTTCATTACAGTTTTGAAATACTCTATAGACAAATAACCAATACCTGGAAGATAAAAATAGATGAATTTCACTTTGACTCTAATCATTATACCTGGACGCAGTTTGCTGGGGGAGCTACACGTAGCAGAACCTTAGTTCATTTTTATGAGATTTCAATTTTTTGTTGTTGTTGTTTTCTTACCATTGTTTTCCTGAAGGCTGCAAATTTTCATCAACATATAACTGATAAATCTACATTCCTGTGTGACTCTCCATCTAATCAGCAGCAGTCAATGTGAGGGTACTGTACTCCCGTTTGTCTTCGGGCTGATTTTCGACTAGTATTCAGAGGGTGCCTGGCATTTTCAGCAACACGAAAATATTTGAAAACAATTCAAAGGGAAGAACAACATGCGGGAATATCACTAAAACATAGCGGGAGCAGCGTGAATTTTAAATGTCTGTAGCTGTGCACAATTTTAGAACTATCGATAGACAGCGCTTAGGACTTATTGTACCAATCCCATAGTGCTAAAAGCATGAAACCTAGAAATAGAATAGGAAGCCTAATGCTTACTCTAAAAAGTATATAATATACACAATAAAATGTGCTGAGAAAATAAAAGGAAAAGGAAAAAAATATCAGGCAGAAAACGCAATGTTACTGCTGGTTACTCAGCACAGGAATAATGTTTCCTTTGCTAAACAAGTTGATCTGCTTGTACACAAAGAATTACCCTCCACAGTCTGTTTCCACTTGATTTTCATTAAGTATAACTTGACTTATTATCACTAATGGCTCCTGTCTTATTCCAGCCAAGCCACAAACTTCTCTTGCAGAAAAGATGGGAATCCAGCACACGGTCTAATCCAAAAAGTCACTTTATTGAAAATGTAGCATTTCATCCACCAACGCAGCCTTCCTCAATACTTGAGAGAGTCTGTGTTGGCAGCTGAAATGTTGCAATTCAAATAAGGTGCCTTTTTGGACTAGGTGGTGTGCCGGTTTAAAATATTTTCTTTGTGATTATACCAAGGGACTGGTTTCTCCAGAAATTTTCAGAGTACCCAGATTTGGGTATAGTTTTACAAAGTGGGGCACATAGTGCAATAATGTTTACTATCTATGCAAACTTCTCATGTGGCTCACGTGTTGCAGGTACCTACTGCACACTAATGCTTCCTATGTTTTGCATAAGAAATGCAAAGGAGGAGGCAGCCAGAAAATAATAAGTGATTTTAAGGTTGCTTGTTATTCTCGCTTGCAGCCAGTAAGGATAAAGATACATAGAGGCTGCTACTACATAGGTATAATAGAGTATCTGTAGATACTCGAGTATACCGCTAGATTTTGGTGACAAAAATTTACCTTAAAATTGGAGGGGTCGCGTTATATTCGAGACATCTGCACCGCATTGAAAAAAAAACATGCCTTGCTCTGGATCCCAAGTCTCCCGGAAGTTCTGGTAGTCTCGCTGAAGTGAATGCGGGCTCCCTGATACTTGCAAACACTTTAGGAACTCTTAGATTTGGGAGACGTGGGATCCATCACGACTAGAGGGCGCGCTCGGTTTAAGCCAATCAATAATCTTGCTTGCCTCCGCCAGTCATCTAATCACTAGTAAAGAAGACAGGTGGCCGACGGCTTCATACTTGGTAACAACTGCAATCATTCTAGAGCAGAGCATCCTGGCCTGAGGGGGGGGGGCTGACTGTGTTAAGAGAACCTGGAAGGATTTTAATGGTTTACCCAGTGGTGTATTTAGGTTTTGTGATGCCCTAGGCCTGACTAAACTCGTGCACCCCCTAATTTAAATTTGACGCACCCCTTCCTGTCAAGGGCACACCTCTTCCTGGTTAATCCCCACCCTTCCTCTTTAAGCTCCACCTTTTCCTCTTAGAGCTGCGCCTTTTCCTCTCTTTATATTAAAAGTGGATACCAAGTGCCTACTTGTATATTTTGTATACCATTTCAAATGTATCTATTGAGATAAAGAAAATTATGAAATGTTTAAATTCAAGCATTTTTACAAAGAACAACCACGCATGTCAAGTAAACTGGATCACAGCCGCTCTAATTGGTTGAACAATAAAATCCACAGAAACGTGCACTGCATATGAGCGTATCACAGAGCTGCACAGCAATAAAACCCACAGAAATGGGCACTGTGTATGAGCATATCAGAGCTGCACAGCAATAAAACTCAGTTATGTGCAGTGTGTATGAGCATATCACAGAACTGCACAGCAATAAAACTTACAGTAATGTGCAGTATGTATGAGCGTATCCCAGAGCTCCAGGGCAATAAAACTCACAGTAATATGCAGTGTGTATCACAGAATCCACAGCAATAAAACTCCCAGCAATGCAATGTTTGGTGTGTGTCAGCGTATCAGAATCCACAGCAATAAAACTCCCAGCAATGCAATGTGCGGTGTGTGTCAGCGTATCAGAATCCACAGCAATAAAACTCCCAGCAATGCAATGTGCGGTGTGTATGAGTGCATCAGAATCCACTGCAATAAAACTCCCAGCAATGCAATGTTTGGTGTGTGTCAGCGTATCAGAATCCACAGCAATAAAACTCCCAGCAATGCAATGTGCGGTGTGTGTCAGCGTATCAGAATCCACAGCAATAAAACTCCCAGCAATGCAATGTTTGGTGTGTGTCAGCGTATCAGAATCCACAGCAATAAAACTCCCAGCAATGCAATGTGCGGTATGTGTCAGCGTATCAGAATCCACAGCAATAAAACTCCCAGCAATGCAATGTGCGGTGTGTATGAGTGCATCAGAATCCACTGCAATAAAACTCCCAGCAAACCGAGTGTATATGAGCACACAGCAATTATGCTGTGGAGCCATCTTGTCAGCAGTGGGGTGCCACTGTCAGAGGGTGCACTGTAGCTTTGATTCCCTTCCCGGTGGGTGTTCAGTCCAGAATAGAGTCTGTGTTAAAGAAAGGGCGGGCAGCTGCGCGCATGCATTTCACGTGGTTCAGCCAGTCATATGGTACTGAGACTCAGAGAAATGGCAGTGAAATGCCCTGATGTTCGGTGGTTTCAATCAGCAGGTTTATTCAGGCAAACCCCATAGGTTTCAATGTTAAAAATATTCCCGTTTTTATGCAATATCTAATAAATCATTTATTATTTTAATCTGCAGTAAAAAGTCTTGATTGATTTTTTTTTCGTACCTTTTAGTAATTTTTCAGATTTTTTTGGGCAAGATTTCCCCCCTTTTTTTAATAGCAGTTTTTCTTTTTTCTGTAACAGAACTTTTTATTATCAATCATAGGATCTTATATGTAAATTCCAGACATTTTCGTTCAGTAGTTCTTTTGAAAACAGCAGGCCACGGGTTTGCGGTGGCAGCATTCAGCGGTCGACTCCATGCACTTTGGGGACCCTGCGGTGAATGGTGAATTCACTGCAGGGTGGGGAAATTTTATACTCCTAAGTGCAGGGAACTACAGAACACCAAAAAGTTGGCGTCATTTCGGTGCTCTGTGAGTAACCCATTTACTGGTGAGGTTTTTTGCTGCCCCCTGGAAAGTGAAAGCCTATACCCAGGACATACTTGAAAATTAGTGAAATCTCAATGTATCCTTCCTGGTAAAATAATTTGCAAAAGTGCGGGCCGCCGCCCCTTGGAAAGTGCCGCCCTAGGCCTGGGCCTAGTCAGCCTAGGCCAAAATACACCACTGGGTTTACTGGTACAGTAACATTTTGTTCATCGCATTATATTCAAGTCTTGAGTATTCTCTCATTTCCATAACAAATCTCTATCCATCGCATTATATTCGGGTCGTGCTATACTCGAGTATCTACGGGTAATTGTGCTTTAGCACAGAAAAAAAAAAATACATCAAATTTTTTTTATACTTACCCATCATCCAGCAGCGAAGAGGATGACACAATCCACTGCTTCCTCTCATGAGAAACAGGAGGACACTGACAATTAACAGTTCTCCATTGTCCTTCCATTGACATTACAGTATCATTCAAAATTGCATAAATGCGCTCTTGGAGTCCTACTAATTCTAGGACACGGTACCAATGGTGATGTGCAGTGTTCATGCCGGTAATCATCAGTGGCTTATTGCCATTCTGGGTTGAGATGCTAATAGTTCTGGGTTGAGTTGCTCACTTGTAATGGAGATGGTAATAGGGAGCTGCTATTGGTTAATGGCTTATGCCAGCTTGTAGCACTCGCAGCTCCATTATCGACTTGTCTAGAATTGAGACCTATTTTTTTCTCCTCGTGTCGCTGCTCCTTTCATATGCAAATCTCTCTACTTTGGGCATTTAATGCCTCTTTACAGTCGTCCATTATTATTACTTTTCAAGAAGGATTATTAAGAATAACCTTCCACTTTCATTGGAAGAAAAACACATCCTTCCTGTGCACAAAGTCAAATCTGTAAAGGTGATCACTGATTTTTGAAGAGGGCATTCTCCATAATGTGTTCCAAAAATCCAATATTTATTACATATATAAACTTGTGTCCGTCAGCTGGCTTTATTTAAAATTCTTCAATAAGAATAAGAGGCTTATTGGAAACGTAGAAAAATAAGACTAAAGTTTGACTTTTGTAATTTGCTTAAAAAAATACATTCAATTTTTCAATTGCTAATGTAAAATATGTAATATCTCTTGTGAAATTGCACAGCCCTATGTTCAAAGGCCTTTAACTATATACTATATTATAATTTATAGCTAAATTTGTACACTAGCAATTTTAAAAGGAAAACATTGAATTTTTTTTAATAAAACTTTCAGGGTTATTTAGAAAGAGCCGAACTGGCCCCGACATTGCACCAAATGGTGAATTTCCCCGTACAGTGCAATTTCGGGGTCATTCGGCTATTCAGAAAGCAGGCAGTTTGCCAAATTTTGGCAAATTGCCAGCAAAATACAGTGATTGTTCGACAGCAGTAAAATCCCCCAGAGAGAAGCAATGTTTTATCTATTCAGAGACACCGAACAGCAGTGAAATGCCCTGATGTTCGGTGGTTTCATTCGGCAGGTTTAATCAGGCGAATCGCATACAGGGTTATTCAAAGAGCTCCGAATTGCTTGAGAAAGGTAACCGAATGCTGAAAATCAGCGTTCGGTTACCTTTCCTGTCCATTCGGCTATCCAGAGAGCAGGCAATTCGCCAAATCCTGTTCGGTGCCTGTTCGAGGGCAGTGAAATCCCCATGAAAATGCACTGCTTCGGCTATTCAGAGAACACAAACCAGCAGTGAAAGGTTCCCGAAATGCCCTGCCATTCAGTGGTTTAATTCGGTAAGTTAATTCAGGCGAATCCCATAGACTTCAATGTTAAAAATATTCCCGTTTTAATTCAATATCTAATAAACCGTTCATTATAAAATTCTGCAACGGGGGGCGTGGCCGGACGTTGCAGCGCGCGGTCGCATGTGAGGAGAGCTCCTGTGACCGGCGCTAAACTTTTAATTCCTGCGGCTGATTTACAGCAACCCCGGGGCTGAAACTTCACCCATAGCTGGGTGACATCTCCTAGCCCCAAGATGGGTCCCCCTAAGGCGCAACGAGCGTTAGAACCGGCAAAATCGGCAAAAAAAGACCGGGTTCGTGAGGCCCAAGATGGCGGATCTCCCTCCTCTGTTTCCTCTTGCACCATGGAAGCGGCTGTAGCAGGCCCACCCTGCATGTCTGACATCTTACCACCTTCAGAAAGCAGACTACATGCCATGCTGCAAGAACTTAGATCTACTATTCAAACGGATCTTAAAGAGGTGCTGCAGGAGCTGAGGCGCGATGTACAAGATCTGGGTCAGAGGACAGACTCTTTGGAGGCTAAGACAGACGACCTATGTTTGGCCCATAACGATTTAGTGGACCGTCATATAGCTTTGCAGACTGCACATGACGCCATGGCAACGAAATTGGCCGATTTGGAAGATCGTTCGCGGCGTAACAATGTACGGATCCGGGGTATTCCGGAAGCAGTAACCCCTGCTGATCTCCAGCCCTATATATTGGAACTTTTCCAGATCCTAGTCCCAACGTACTCGTCACAGGATTTCCTGATGGATCGGGCACACAGATTACCACGCGCCAAGAACCTGCCGCCCTCAGCTTCTAGAGATGTTCTAGTCCGGGTGCACTTTTTCCATGTTAAAGAAGCGTTAATGAGAGCATCACGGAAATCTATGCCTCTGCCTTCTCCGTTTGCCGAAATTTCTTTTTACGCAGACCTGTCAACAGCTACCATGGCTAAAAGAAGGGAATTTTCATCTTTCACGAAACTTCTACGTGATCACAGCATGGCGTATCGCTGGGGATTTCCCACAAAGATCTTGTTATGGCGGGAGGGAGTCTTGCACGTTATCCCTGATCCCCTCACTGGCACGCGTCTGTTGACGGAATGGAAAGTCGTGTCTGAGTTTACTCCCCCCCCCGGGAGGAATCATCTTCACCGCTGAAAGTTTCTCCGGAGTGGCATCGGATTCGACCGAAATGAGGCTCTGGCCCTGTGTCACGTTCTGTGCTGGAAAATCTGTCTTCCTGCCCTCTGTATTTGTATATATGTTTTTTCCCTTGTGTTTCTGTTGCTGCCAATTCCTGGGTGGCCTCCCAGGGGTTAATTGGTGTTCTGTGTGCTGCTCACCTGTTGATCCTTGCCCTGATTCCCCTGCCTATATTAGAGCTATGTACCCATAAGACATTGCTGGGTCATTTTCCTTTGCCTGGTCTCCTTGCATCCTGTGTCCTGAAAGCTCCTTGCTGTGTTCCTGATATCCTCCGTTTGTTAATCCTGGTTCAGTTATTGCCTCTTATTTCTGTTCCAGTTTATGTCAGTTCCTTCTGTGTATTTTGTTCTGTCTATTGCTGTATTTTGTTTTGCTGTTTATGTTCCATTCAGATTCTCCGGTTACTGATTTTGGCTTGGCTGACTTCCCTTCTGGTTCTGATTCCTGTATCCTGTATGACGTACTCTCTCTGGTTATGACCTTTGGCTTTCCTCTATGACTATTCTATGCTATATTCCTTGCCTGTACCGTTTCCAGGTAACCCTGTCATCTGCATATAACAAAAGACTCTGTACGGCTTCAAGGTAATACTTTCCTTTAGATTAGATCCGGCTATCCTAAAGACCGGTCTTTCAGAGCAGGGAATCTTTGGTATTGCCGTACAGAGGTCTTTTGTTAACCCTTTGCTTTCACCTGTCCTTGCAGTTTACCCTGCATCTCTGCATATAGGGGCTTCTCTCAGGAACCAAGGCCTCACCTTCCTGCGAGTTATATTCATAGGGATATATATACAGACCGACCACTTCCAAGGATCGGAGGGCAAGTATAGGGTGGTGCGTGCCTGGTGGTACTGCCACCGTGACATAATGACCCAGCCATTACATAAGCCCGCAGAGATGTGTACCGTGTTGGACACCTTATTGCACATGTTTGAGGAATTTGTGGTTCACCTCAAAGGGTTACTGAGCCTGTGTCTAGATTCTGGCAATCAGGTTTCATTTGAAAGCAGAGTTCGTGGTCCGCTTTCTCCTGATGAAAAGAACAGAAGACGTGAGTACAATCTCTGTTTTTATTGTGCCAGTTCGTTGCACTTTTTGTCTGGCTGTCCCCTCAAGCCGGTGCGTCCTGGGGCTGGAGTGCCGGTGCGTCCTGGGGCTGGAGTGCCGGTGCGTCCTGGGGCTGGAGTGCCGGTGCGTCCTGGGGCTGGAGTGCCGGTGCGTCCTGGGGCTGGAGTGCCGGTGCATCTCAAGACTTGCAGTGAGTCTGTGCGTCCTGATACTGGCCGAGTGCCAACTGTGCCCATGTCCCACAGTAAGATCGCTAAAGCTAGACCACGCATGAGATCCCCATGCGGGATGTTGTTCCGTGAGGCACACTGGGCCATGATCAGGAAAGACCCTAATGCGCTTATGTGTTTTGAGGAGGAGGAAGACGACACTGAGTGGGTCCTTAATGGATTTTGGTGACTGGTGTTAGAAGCAGGAAACCAGATCACGGTCTGTCATGTTTTATGTTTTGGGTGCCCTGGGGTCACCCATGGAGGAGGGGATACTGTCACGTTCTGTGCTGGAAAATCTGTCTTCCTGCCCTCTGTATTTGTATATGTTTTTTCCCTTGTGTTTCTGTTGCTGCCAATTCCTGGGTGGCCTCCCAGGGGTTAATTGGTGTTCTGTGTGCTGCTCACCTGTTGATCCTTGCCCTGATTCCCCTGCCTATATTAGAGCTATGTACCCATAAGACATTGCTGGGTCATTTTCCTTTGCCTGGTCTCCTTGCATCCTGTGTCCTGAAAGCTCCTTGCTGTGTTCCTGATATCCTCCGTTTGTTAATCCTGGTTCAGTTATTGCCTCTTATTTCTGTTCCAGTTTATGTCAGTTCCTTCTGTGTATTTTGTTCTGTCTATTGCTGTATTTTGTTTTGCTGTTTATGTTCCATTCAGATTCTCCGGTTACTGATTTTGGCTTGGCTGACTTCCCTTCTGGTTCTGATTCCTGTATCCTGTATGACGTACTCTCTCTGGTTATGACCTTTGGCTTTCCTCTATGACTATTCTATGCTATATTCCTTGCCTGTACCGTTTCCAGGTAACCCTGTCATCTGCATATAACAAAAGACTCTGTACGGCTTCAAGGTAATACTTTCCTTTAGATTAGATCCGGCTATCCTAAAGACCGGTCTTTCAGAGCAGGGAATCTTTGGTATTGCCGTACAGAGGTCTTTTGTTAACCCTTTGCTTTCACCTGTCCTTGCAGTTTACCCTGCATCTCTGCATATAGGGGCTTCTCTCAGGAACCAAGGCCTCACCTTCCTGCGAGTTATATTCATAGGGATATATATACAGACCGACCACTTCCAAGGATCGGAGGGCAAGTATAGGGTGGTGCGTGCCTGGTGGTACTGCCACCGTGACACCCTGTGCTCTCCAAAAATGTGGCGTGCTTCTACTACTTTGCCATGCTGCTTCCCGTCTTCTTTGGTGTCAGAACTCTTCCACGGATGCTGGACTGACCCCTTTTTGTGATCTACCTCAACTGGGCGCTCATGGGGGCCTGTTCTGGTCTCTTATTCGGCAAGCCCCGAGGCCTTCCAATGGCCTGTAAATTGGCGCGGTCCTTCTCAGGTAGAGTTGGGACTGTTGTTTCCCCTACTGGAGTTTTTCTTGACAGGTTTTTTTTTCCCTACTTATACCAATCTGCTGTGTTGATTGACTCCACTCAGCTGCGCTCATGGAGTGCAGTTATTTTTTTTCTGAAGTTTGGTCGGATTTTTTATTATTTTTTCCTTTCTTTTTCTTTTTTCTTTTTCCTTTTGTTTCCTTTCGGTTCGACCTATGTATGTAATGTATGTATGGTTTGTTTGTTTGGTAAGCACTATGATATATGGTTCCAGGTGCTATTATGTGCAGGAGAGTCCCTCCATTCTCCCGAGGAGGTTGTCTTCACTGACCGCGGTGAGATCTAGAGGGCTGGGAGTGACCACAAATGAGTAAACCTCAATTCCAGATTTATTCCTTAAATGTTCGGGGCTTGAACACTCCGTACAAACGCCATGCTTTATTTCGTGACCTGCATAAATCTCAACCGGCTATTGTTTGTTTGCAAGAGACTCATTTTTGTAAGAGGCGTCCTCCGTTTTTGAAATCGCGCATGTACACTGAGGCCTACCATTCCACTGCTCCGACAAAGTCCAAAGGTGTCTCGATTATGTTTCATAGAGATTGGACTTTTGTGTGTTCGGCTCAGTATGTGGATCCGTTGGGCCGCCTTGTGATTCTTGTGGGTACGCTGAACGAATTACCAGTCACTATTGCTAACCTATATCTCCCTAATGATAATCCGGTTTCCTATCTGCGGAAAGCTTTTTGTAGAGTGAAAAAAATGTCTAGTGGTACGATGTTCCTATGTGGGGATTTTAATTGCACCCCTGACCCCGAAGTTGACACTCAGACGAGCCAATCCCGCCCCCATTCCTGCGCCCCCCCACCCTCTAGTAAACAACTACGGGAATTCATGCACTCATTTGACCTATATGATACGTGACTACACATATTTCTCTCATGTCCACTCCTCATATAGTAGAATTGACTTGTGTTTGATACATAGCTCAGCTTTGTCTCGTCTCTTGGAGGCGACCATTGGTATCATTACGTGGTCTGACCATGCTCCGCTTACGCTCACTTTTGAGGCTGCTTTTCCACCGAGGGGGATGGGGAATTGGAGACTTAATGACTCACTCATTGTAGACAGAGAGGACGTGACAACAACGCTTCAACTCCTCCAGGAGTATTTCATGACGAACGTAACTGGGGACGTTGCAACAGCGTCGGTTTGGCTGGCCCACAAAGCTGTGATGCGAGGACATTTTATACAGAAAGGAGCGCAGCGTAAAAGACGTCTTAATGCTCAGATGACTGCTCTTACACGACGCATCACTGACCTAGAAACCCAGAATAAAGCCTCGCCTACCCCTCATATTACCGCTCAATTGACTGCGCAGCGCCGCGAGTTGGAGCACCTGATGCTCCAGGTCACGGCACTCTCAATTAGACGGCTTAACTATGATCATTATACCCAGGGGAATAAACCGGGAAAATTGCTGGCGTCTAAATTGAAAGGGAAAAGAATGCAAACCAACATACCGTACCTATTGGATGCTAATAATGTGAAAATTTATAACCCAGCCCTCATTACTGATGAATTTGCACGTTATTATGCCTCCCTGTACAACCTAGGATTGGACCACACCGTACCGTCCCCTACCCAGGCCGACATAGATCTCTTTCTCCATGCGGCGAACCTTCCCTCCCTCTCAGGCTACAGATTTGCTTGCTGCGTTTACAGAGGAGGAGGTACTTAAGGCTATTAAGGCACTTCCAAAAAATAAAGCTCCAGGTCCCGACGGTTTTACGAATTTGTATTATCAGGTATTTGCATCCTCACTGGTTCCGACTCTTACCCTGTTTTTTAATGACATTAAGAACACTGGCATCATCCCCCCGGAGATGTTGCAAGCAACAGTAGTGACCCTGCCTAAGCCTGGTAAAGCCCTGACGCACTGTGCCAACTTCCGCCCTATATCCTTGTTGAATGTAGACGCCAAATTGTATGCTAAACTACTAGCTACTAGGCTGGGCCCCCTACTCCCATCATTGTTCGCGACTGAACAGACCGGCTTTGTCCCGGGCCGCCAAACATGTGACAATACTCGACGATTTTATGATATAATTGATTTGGCCCATAGGACTAATACCTCCGGATTCCTGCTGGCATTGGACGCCGAAAAGGCGTTCGATCGCCTACACTGGGGGTATATGCGGTTAGTGCTACTAAAGTTTGGTCTCCCAGCACAATTTGTACACAGTATTATGGCCCTCTACTCCGCTCCGTCGGCGAAAGTTTTGGCATCGGGGTTTCTATCCTCCTCTTTCCACATAACCAATGGCACCCGACAGGGCTGTCCGTTATCCCCGCTAATATTTATTCTGGCCCTAGAACCCTTAGCGCTGCAGATTAAGATTTCCCAGGCGATCAAAGGTATGCCGACCCCGCATGGGGAGCACAAGCTGGCACTTTTCACAGATGACATATTGCTCTTTTTGACCACCCCGGAGATATCGCTCCCTCCCCTGTTTTGCCTCCTTGACAGCTTTGGCGCGTTCTCCTACTATTATTATTATTATTATTATTATTCTTTATTTATAAAGCGCCAGCATATTCCGCAGCGCTGTACAATAAGCACAGTATAGACAGGGTTACAATACATTGAACAACATTTGACAAACAGTACAGGAGGAGATGAGGGCCTATTCCCATAGGAACTCACAATCTGGGAGGGTTGGGGTTGGAAACAGGAGGAGAGGACTGTAAGGTGAGAGTGATTGATGGTTGCGTCAGTGAGTTGGGTGGTAGGCTTCCCTAAATAGGAATGTTTTCAGGGAGCGTTTGAAGGAAGAGAAGTTAGGGGAAAGTCTGACAGTACGAGGGAGAGCGTTCCAGAGAGTGGGGGCTGCGCGTGAAAAATCCTGCAGTCTATCATGGGAAGAGGTGATGCGGGGAGAAGCTAGGCGCAGGTCACTGTTTGACCTTAGGGAGCGGGCTGGGGTGTATTTGGTGATTAGTGAGGACAGGTAGTGGGGAGCTGAGTTAGTGAGGCTTTTGTAGGTAAGGATAAGGATTTTGAACTTAATTCTGCAGTGGATGGGGAGCCAGTGAAGGGACTCGCAGAGGGGAGCGGCAGAGACAGAGCGGCGGGTGAGGTGAATTAGCCTGGCGGAGGCATTCAGGATGGATTGTAGGGGGAGAGGTGGGACAGAGGGAGGCCAGATAAGAGATTGTTGCAATAGTCGAGTCGGGAGATTACCAGGGCGTGTATGAGTTGTTTTGTGGCGACAGCGGTAAGAAATGGCCGAAAAATAATGTGAGTAAAACACAAGCTCTCCCTATAAATGTTGCTGCTTCATCCCATAGCTCTTTGCGTAGTAAGTACCCTTTTGATTCGCGCTCTACCTCTTTAAAATACCTGGGAATCTCCCTTACCAAATCGCGAGGCACCATCCTAAAGGAAAACTTCATGCCACTATTGAACTCCATCGAGAAGCAGCTCTCTACATGGAGCACAAATGAAGCCTCCTGGCTGGGACGTATGGCAGCCATAAAGATGTGTATCTTACCCCAAATTTTATATTATTTCAGAAACATTCCAGTTTTCGTACCGGCGCATTTATTGCTCCGGCTGCAAAAACTGCTGCATGTGCATATTTGGAAAGGGAAGCCCCCTCGAGTATCGGCCTCTACAGTCAATGCGCCGCGACGTAACGGAGGGTTGGGTTTTTTAGATTTACAATCGTATTACAAAGCAGCCTTGCTAGCCCAACTGTTGTCGTCGATGCATCTCAAAGAACCACCTCTATGGTTACAGTTGGAGAATGCCATGATTTTCCCATACAAACTTCATGACCTGTTGTGGCTTCCACTCCTTCCTAGGAATAGCACCATGGGTCTGCTACCCGCCTCGATGCTCTCCCTCATGTCCTGGCGCCAGTGGGGTCGTCCGTTAGTACGGCCTTATGACTTATTATATCTCGCACCGCTCAGAGTTCTTTGTCGCTATATTCCAGACTTAAATTTAGATTCTTGGTTTTTGCGCGGCTTGACACAGGTGTGGCAGCTCTTTACATCCCACTCCCTGAAACCCTTTCCAGACTTGGTACAGGAGTTTGCCATCCATTGAGTGACTGTTTTTCATACCTACGTGTGAAGCACGCTCTACACCAGAAAGGCCTGACCTCTTTCACACCTACGAACCTTTCAGCTTTTCACAAATTGTGTATGGGGAAGAAATGTCAAATGAAACCGCTATCTCTCTGTTACAATAGCCTTCTAACTCCGAACCCACCTAAAAAATTACCCTATATGGTTAAATGGGAAAAAGATTTAGCCTTCATGCTCTCCATAGATGACTGGTCATACGCCATGGACACTATATACAAATATTCTAGAAGTACCAATCTCCGTGAGGCCCATATTAAATTACTGTGTAGATGGTACTTAACACCAACCCGTTTGGCCCATATTTCGGGGACTACCGGCTTCTGTTGGAGATGCCTTACCGGCCTCGGTTCCCTATTGCATACCTTTTGGCTATGTCCCGCACTGGGGGGTTATTGGGTTAAAATAAGTAGACTGATTTCTCACTGCACTTCCTTAGTCTTCCACTATGCCCGAAAATGTACCTCCTACATATTATACCCATTACTATTCAGATCCGTCATAGGAGGTTTATCTCTATGGTACTGGGGACTGCAAAAACGGTTATTGCGAGACATTGGCGTTCCTCATTATGCCCATCTATGAAAGAAGTTATGATGGCCCTCGAAAGTGTTTTTAAATATGAAGAAATGTTCCACACCGCGAATAACTCAATGTGCCAGTTTGATACATGGGAGGGGTGGAGGGTGTTTGTCGAGTCTGGAACCTTGATATAAGATCTTTACCATGTACGACTGTAGTGCTGCCGTGTTTTATGTTTCATGTTAGCTTAGTATTTTATTGTTTTTGGAAAATGGAGTCCGCACGAATGACCCTTTCTAGGATAATATTGATACTTCATTTGAATTGTCCATGGTCAATGATAGGAATTTATGTTCTTTAGCTTTGAAGTTTCATCCTTTTTGCAATGTTGTACTATTTTATGTGTGAACTCCAATAAAAAACTTTTATATTCAAAAAATAAAATTCTGCAACAAAAAGTCTCTTTATTTATAGATTTTTGAGGATATTTTAAGCATTTTTCTGAAATTAATTTTTTTTTTTTTTTCAGTTTACTTATTTTTTTTTGTAACAGCCGTTTTTATTATCATTCCCTGGACCTCATATGTAAATTTCAGACATTTTCGCTCAGTAGTTTCTTTGCAAACAGAATTTTATTTTCACAGATTCACACAAACTATTTTGCTAATTTATTCACCTCCCTCATCTGCGGTCTCAGCTGCTTCGGCTGTGTTCGGCTCCTGCTCGGGCTTGGTTTTTGGCAGGTTAATCCAGATGTTTTTGTGGCTTTTCTGCGTGCATTCGGTGGATTTTGCGGTTAGTTTTCGTCAGGTTTGTGGCAGCCTTTCCCTGCAATTCGGGGACCCTGTGGTGCTTGCTGAATACACCGCAGGGTCACAGAAATGGGATCGGCAAAAGGAACCGTATTGAAGAGAACGAAAAGTCACCGAACGTGCGGTGACTTTTCAAATCTCTTTGAATAACCCTG
Organism: Leptobrachium leishanense; assembly: GCA_009667805.1. Lineage (NCBI taxonomy): Eukaryota > Metazoa > Chordata > Amphibia > Anura > Megophryidae > Leptobrachium > Leptobrachium leishanense. Next base: position 46,567,573 of record CM019064.1, read on the forward strand.
ATAGGTTTCAAGGTTAAAAATATTCTTGTTCCTACTCAATATCTAGTAAACCGTTTATTCTTTTAGTTTGTAGCAAAAAGTTTCTTTATTTATTTAGGATCTTTTATACATTTTTTGAGATTTTTTCAGCAATTTTTTTTTTAGATAATGTTTTTTTTTCCTTTAACAGACCTTTTTATTATTATTCATAGAAGCTTATATGTTAATTCCAGACATTTTCATCCAGTAGTTTTTTTTGCAAACTTTTAATCGCTTTTTTTCGGGGGGTTTTACCCCATTTGTTGGCTCGTTGACTTTTTCTTGCGGCTGCTTTGCGCGGTAATTGGTGGATCGTCTGCATTTTTTGGATGTGTTCGGCGGGTTTGTGATGGATCGTTGGGTATGTTCAGCGGGTTTTCTGCGGCGTTTTCAAATTTCACTGCCCTCGAACAGGCACCGAACGGGCACCGTATGTGCAGGCAATTCGTCAGGATTTGGCAATTTGCCTGCCCTCTGGATAACCGAATGGCCAAGAAAGGTAACCAAATGCAGATTTTCAGCGTTCAGTTACTTTTCTCCAGCAATTCGGATCTCTTTGAATTACCCTGATAGCCATTTATAACATTATACTATTTATATATATATATATACAGTATGTAAACAGTATACGCGTATATAGTGAAGGTGTTCTGCTACGTAATATAACTAAAGCAGACATCATCATCAAAAAGTCATCTGCAAGGTAAAAAAAAGATGTCAAGTTGTGTTTAATCATTTGTTATTTTAAAGTGCAGGGAAACACTGTTTATTGCAACCGTTATAAATATTTCTGGCATGCAATGCAGACTTTTTTATTATAAAGCTTTTCTTTGACAAAACCCATCATAACCAGTTAATCATAACAATGTTAGGTTCTGGCCGTGATTGTTAACAAGGCTGTTCATTACAGAACTGTCCATGCAAGTACTGTTTGTTACAGAACAATTAATCATGTGACTGTTCATCATAAATGTTTTTTGCGAGATGCCATGCTTTTTTTGTTAAACCCTCTTTAAACTTCTTTTATGTCTTTACTAGGGATGAGCTGTTCAGGTTCGGAGTTCGACCCAACTTTGGCAGTTCGAAAGTTTGCGAATTTCGAACTTTTTGGGTGTGTTCGGTTCGAGTTCGAAAAAAAAAAAAGGAAATTTTGAAAAATGTATAGAAAATGCTTAAAAAAATACTAAAAAATCTAGTACTAAAGAGACTCTTTACTGCAGAATATTATAAGCAATGGTTTATTAGATATTGAATTAAAAACTAATGTGTACGTGGAAAGATTATCAACTCTAAATGACCTCTGTTCACAAACGGGCATAACACCAGGTGTTTTTAGTCTGGTAATCAATTTGATACATTGTACACCATACTGAGGGTGGGGTGGTGTCTGCTTCTGATTGAGATTTGAGAATTAATTTCCCTAAAACATCCTAATATGCTGCATTTAACTCTTTCGCTGCTGAGGCTTTTCACACCTCTGTGCTGAGGTCATTTTTACCGCTTTCGCTCATCATGTTTAACCGCGTTTTGTAGCCATATTTTGATATATGACCCAGACATATTATATATCGTTCTTTCCGGCAGACTTGGCAGATTCATAATATGTCATTATTATATGTATACGTTATGTCATGTCTGTATATTATAACAAAAATGCAATAAAATTTGAATTTTCAATAATTTATTATGTGTAAAGTGTTTTTTTTCACATTTTAACATGCGATCGTTTGCGGTTATATTTTGTATGGGGCGCGCTTGTTAAAAAAATTAGAAATGGGGTCTCGTTACATTTTGTTTGGGGAGAATTTAGCTTTTTTTAACAAACGCACCGCATACAAAAATCGTTAGTGCAGCATTATTGTTCACATTATAATTGAAATGGGAACAATATTGCTGCATTAACAAAAACAAAAAAAGACTTGTTTATTTTTTTTAGAATTTTTTTAAAACATTTTTCATGCTCATGTTTGGTATCATTGGAAAGGCCATGCTCTGGCTGATCCAACGATAGCAAACATTAACCCCTAGCTGCCACGGATCGGGAGATAGGGGGTTCATTGGAACCCCCTATCTCCACCATTGGTGGCAGCTAGGGGTTAACTCCAGGACTGGCGTCATCGTGCTATGCACGATGATGCCAGTTCTCAGGGGGAGTTCCTGGAGGCTTGGCCGACATCCAAGATGTGGATCATCCGATTCATGATCCGGCTCCCCAGGGGTTAATCACAGCCACCGTTTGGAAGGGCAGGCTGTGCCCTTCCAAACAGTGCCTGGATTAACCCTCTGCCCCCGGCGATCAGGAGGGAGAGAGGTCCGAAGGACCTCCCCCCCTCCCTTTCAGGCGCTTCCTCCGCGGGGGGACACCTGAATTAGATGTCATCGCGCCGCCGCGCCGCCGCGATGACATCTAATTTCTCCTCCGGGGTCCCGGAGTGCTGGCTGACATCCAAGATGTCAGCCCACACCGGGGGCGCAGCAATCCGCCGGAATCCGGTGGATTGCTGCCTCCTGTGCATGGACGCGCTCAGCGCGTCCATAGCACAGGAGAACCACTTGGCTGGATGCGCTGAGCGTCCATAGCAGCCAAGTGGTTAACTGGTGTTTGAAAAAAATTCAAAATAACAACTAAGGCTAGGGTCAGATGAGCGCATTTTGTACGGACTGTGCGTCCGTGCAGTATGGACGTACTTACTGACTGACAACAAGGTAGTGGCCAAACAGTCCGTTTTTTTCACTGACGTATTTTTGGACTGATGTAGCAGGGAAAATAAATTAAAATGAAAAAACATTCTGTCCGTCAAAAATGCTGGACGTATAAATGCAGTCCATCTGACCTCGTTTCATCACTCACATACAAAGCTACACGGACGTTGTGGACGTGGCGCACTCTGCACGTCCGTTCTAGCAGTATTATGTTCTTGCCTAACCTGCGTCCGTTTGCTGCGTCCGCCATGCATCCACACTTCTGTGCGGACGTACTTCGTGTGTGGGGCTCCATTGGTCAGAATGCTATGCTGCCACAGACGTACAAATGTGCGGCAACACGGACGTGATAACTGCGCTCGTCTGACCCCAGCCTTAAGCAATGTTATTTTTCACCTCGGGATTAAACATTCACAGGGTTATTCAGAGAGCGGTGAAAAGCAGGAGAATAACTGGAGAAGTGAAAATTCTAGGTCAAAATAGCCAAACCAGAAAAATTCTCCAATTTAATTCACTTTCCAAATTGGCTATTTGGTCTAGATTGTTCTCTTCTCCTGCCAGTTCTCCTGGCTTTCACCTCTCTCTCAGGGTTGTTCAGAGAAAGTTGAAAACCAGGAGAATGGCAGGAAAAGAGAACAATCTGGACCAAATAGCCGATTTGGAAAGTGAGATAAGTCAGACTAACGCATTTTTCACAGCAACCGTCAAAAAAGTGCGTCCGAACGCATTGCCTTATTTTTTCACGGAATGCGCGAAAACGGTCATACGATGCGCCTTTTTGTGCGTGATTTTTTCTTACGGATCCAGACCAGGAAACTTTGGGTGTCTGGACGTTATGTTGGCCGGACATGAGCAGGGTCTGACGTCTCCAAATCACGCACACACGCCGCTAGTGGACGCAGCGCACTCTGTACGTCCGTACTAGCGGTTCTGCGTTCTCGAAAAAATGCGTTCATTTTCCACTTGCGTTGCGCAGCTGGACTTTCGTGCGACCGTACATCGTATATTGCCCGTCATTGCCCGTCATTTGCTGCTAGTGCGGCCGTAATTAAGTGCTCCTAAACGCATGTTAAAAATTCGCTAGTCTGACCCTCGCATAAATTCTAAAGAGAATTTTTCTGGTTTGGCTATTTTGACCTAGAATTTTCCATTCTCCAGTCATTCTCCTGCTTTACACCGCTCTCTGAATAACCCTGACAGGGTTATTTAGAGAAAGGTGAAACTCAGAATGACTGAAGAGAAAATTCTAGGTCAAAATAGCCAAACAAGAAAAATTCTCCCATTTTTCTCACTTTCCAAATCGGCTATTTGGTCTAGAATTTTCCATTCTCCAGTCATTCTCCTGCTTTTCACTGCCAAAAAATCAGTAAACTTTTTCTGCATGTCCGAAAATGTCTCCTCTTTTCATACAGACTGCCGCCCCAAGCAGTTGTTTATGGATAGATTAAAGGAAAAGCATTTAACGTCATTTGAAATGTCATTTTTTGGTTTTTACATATTTCTTTACATCCTAGAAATCCGCCACTTCACGGGCAGGTTATGGGGACCTCCTAGGCACGATATTTGAAGGAATTTTCGGTTTTTATTTTTAACCCTTATTTCATGGAAAACTCACTGTCCCTTTTAAAAACGTTTTTTTTTAACTTTTTGTCCTTGTTTCCTGTCCCCCAGGGCACTACCCAGACCCCCATACACTTTTTATTGCAAATATCTAGCATATATGCCCTTTTGGAGTGTACTCTAAAAACCGAATTTTCAGCCCTATTGACTTGTATGGGGTTCGGGTTCGGATCCGAACATTTGGAAAGTGGGGGAGTTTTCGGCTCATCCCTAGTCTTTACTATAAAAATATGAAATTGCAGGTTTGTCTATATACATGAGCTGTCACGCTTTGACTTTTAGACCACATAAAACTTTTCTCAGGCAATTATTTTATTTTGCCTAAAGTTCTGAAATTTTCTCCCATTTTTTTTGGAACTGGAAGAATTTGTTCCCTCCTCGTTATACATAGGCTGAAAAAAGACATGCGTCCATCGGTTCAGCCTCTCACACATCATCACCTACTGCTGTTGATCCAAAAGAATGCAAAAAACCCAGTCTGAAGCGCTCGCCAATATGCAACATACTGGGGAAAAAATCCTTCTTGACCCCAGAATGGCGTCAGATTTCTCCTTGGATCAAGCAGCTTTTACCCACATATTAAATATTATAACCCTTAATATTCTGTGTCTGCAGGAAGTCATCCAGTTAATCATAACAATGTTAGGTTCTGGTCGTGATTATTAACAAGGCTGTTCATTACAGAACTGTCCATGCAAGTACTGTCTGTTACAGAACAATTAATCATGTGACTGTTCATCATTTCTGCATTGTTTGTGTTTAGCTCTTATTTTCCTCTTACTCATTTATGGAACCCACACATATTATATACTGTTTTTCTCATCTAAAAATGAAGTCGTCACAATGGTGAGGGCCCATAAAACCAACGGGCAACCTTCAAAGCCAGACAGATGTGGGACCCCGGCCAGAGAGGTGATTATAGGAAGGGAGGGGGTCAAAGGACCATGACGAACATAGTACGTTCTTGATCCCTAAAGGGTTAATATTACACTATAGGGTCTATTCACTAAGCACTATCATTTATAGAAATAGCAAAGGAATTACTACCACCATAGTCCGTCATAGTTTTCCACTGCCGAAGTTGTTCAGCGTAGATTTCATTGTTGTCACTATTTTTTTAGTTGAGGTTGCCCAGCATTTTTTTTATTTAGTTTTATTGGAGTTCAATGGAAAATGCCACTTTGAAATCGCTAAATGAAGAACAGTCAAAGATAACTTCTAAAAAGGAAGAGAAGGATATAGTCATACCGTAGCTTGCCGATGTTTGCATCAACTTCACCTGCCATTGTTGAATTATATATCTCTAAAATACCTGAAGCTCACCGTACTTGAAATGATTTTTACCATTGTTTGCAATAATGGTGAACACCCATTACATATATATATGCCCCGTACATATATATGAACAGTGTATTGCAATAGAGCATCCCCTGGCGCGTCTCTCTTTTAAAAGTCTGTACAGACTCTGACCCAACCACCTCAACAGGCAGAGAATTCCACAGCTTTATTGTTCTCACCTTAAAATAACCCGTCCTATGATTTAGGCTGAATTGAATTTCGTCCAGTCTAAATGGGTGACCTCGTGTCCTGTGTATAGTCCTATTAATGAATAGTTTTCCAGACAATGATTTATAATGGCCCCTATATATTTATATAAGTTATCAGATCCCCTCTAAGGCGCCATTTCTCTAAACTAAACAGGTTTAAGCTCGTTAGTCTTTCCTCATAACTTAAACCTTCCATTCCCCGCATTTAGGCTAGGGTCAGACTAACGCATTTTTCGCGTTGTCTGTGAAAAAGTGCGTTCGAACGAATGGACGCATTTTTTCACGGAATACGCGATAGTGGTCATACGATGCGCCTTTTCGTCCGTGATTTTGTACGGATCATCAATAAAACACTTTTTGTGTCTGGACGTTATGTTGGCCGGACATTAGCAGTGTCTGACGTCTCTCAATCACGCACACACGCCTCTAGTGGACGCAGCGCACTCTGTACGTCCGTACTAACGGTTTGACGTTCTAGAAAAAATGCGTTCGTTTGCCACTTGCGTTGCGCGGACGAACTTTCGTGCGGCCGTACTTCGTGTGTTCCCCGGCATTGGACGTCATTTGCTGCTAGCACGGCCGTGATTTCGTGCGTCTAAACGCACGTTAAAACTGCTTTCGTCTTACCCTAGCCTTAGTCGCCCGTCTCTGCACTTTTTCTAGCACTATAATATTGTTTGAAATTGTTACTTAGTTTGAAGTCTATGATTATTCCCAAATCTTCTCCTGCTTTGATTTCCCCAACTTAGTACCATTTAAGGTATAAGTTGCTTGTGTGTCCTTCACTCCAAAGTGCATAACTTTGCATTTATCTACATTAAATTTCATCTGCCATTTAAGTGCCCAGTCCCCCAATTTATCTATACACTAAAGTGGGTGTTATATTTTAAAGCTTAAGATATTTTACAAACACCTGGGACATCTTCTTCATTTGAGAGCTGGTAGCTCTCACAGAATGTGAGTAACATCTACTCCCTTTCTCTTCATTGCAATATACGCTGTTACATACTTCCCTATTGGTTGTATTTTGTTTTTCGTTCTTTTTTTGAGGATATGTATGAAAAAGACTGGGACTGAGATACTACGCTGGTGATACCAATTCCATCCAGCTGCACCGTCCTACCAGCATTGTAGGGGTGCACTTCCTCTGTTGCACGTAAGATATATATATATATTTTTATATTCCATGGGTTATGTGTGAAGTGCTCCCCCTCCTTTTGTTTTTGTTCTTACAGAGTCATAGCTGTTTAAATAATTTTTGCACCTCGGCTGTCATGCCCACAGTGTTAAAACGTTTGAGCTCTATTCTGGAGCCTATTTAAAAACAATATTAGTTTGCAATAAAGTAAATTCCTTTGCATTCCTGCAGAATTACAGCAAATCGAGTCTTCTTGACACGAGGGAAGCAGCAGCTGCTTTCAACATTGAGTATACTCGGTCTTGGAGGTGAAGAGGTTAAACAATTCTGAAATAAGACACCTTTCTTGAAGTAATGCCACAAATTTTTGTTAGAGTGACAATTACGAGTAGTAATTCAAAGTGGTCTATACAGAGCCCCCCTCCTTCCCAAGATGGACAAGTGACTCCCTATTTCAAAGAAATTTATTTTTTATATTTTATTTTTTAAAAAACACGCGTAATTATTATTAACCCCTTCACTAGATCAAGACATCTCGGGCTTTAAAACCACTATCCGGTGCCCCTGTATCAAAACATCTCAGTCTGCAGATCTGCAGCCCAAAAGCAAATGATATAAAATTGCTGCAAATGAATTTCGTTTGCTTTTGGGCTGCGGAAGATGCCCCCAAAGTTTTAGCCCTGTGGGCATAATGCCCAAAGAACTAAAACTGTGTACAAATCGACTGATGAATTCCTGAAATCGGTCATTCAGCAGCCGAGGCAGCTAAAAAAAAACAGCTGCAACTGCAACGGCTGTAACTCAATTTGGCAGTAGATGGCACCATCTACTGGCTAAATAGGTTATTTACAGAAAGAAATAAAATGGGAATATGCCCAAATATATGGTAGTGTAAAAATATTTAAAAATGATTTTACAAAAAAACACTGGTTTCTGAGCTGCTGATGAAGCCCCGTGTCAGTAAGAGGTGAAACGCGTCGAGCAGAGCATGTTATTTTTAACAGTATGACAAAAAACGAACCAGTTGCAAAGTGCTAGTCTGGATATCTGGTTACCATATTACCAATACTGTTGGGCATGATTTGCATTTGCCATTTATTTAAGGTGGTTTTGACTTTGGCTATTTGATCATATGCTAGCTATTCTGATGCTGTTATACTCTCTCATTGTATGAGTACATTTATTCCTTACCCCAACCATTGTGGCATATAGTAGGCAGCCTGAACTGCCGAGGTATAGCTCCAGAAAGGGTACATTGTGGTTGCAGCAATTTTATTGACTTGCCAGTCCATCTACCTTTCACATATTATCACATTCTTTGATCTGGGTGCATTCTTTACTTATAACATTGTGGCGAACAGTAAGCAGCCTGAACTGCCGAGGTATAGTGTGAGAAAGGTTTATTGATGGCTTTAATATCTTAATAGCCCACCTATTCCTTATTTACCACCGCATCATGTCCATGTGAATTTAATATCCTATCCGGACTGATTTGTCCATCTCATTTACATGTGTTTTAATACGTGGTGCATGTCCAATAAAGATTGTTTTGAGCACCTTCTTGGTAACATCTGTGTTACCTCTCTATATATTTTTTCAGTTAAATTTTAGGGTTTAGTCCCATTGAGGTGTTCTGTCGCTGTTGTGTTGTGTTGGTTGTTCATGTTTTATCTCTATCCAACACTCTTAATTGAGATAACACAGCTGCAAATAGAAGATCCAAACCTCACTGTAACAAAAAGGTCAAACACTTTACTGATAGAGTACAGCAGTCAGGGAGAGGACAGAATACAGGGTGAGCTCTGGGATCACTCACTACTGTGCATGAATAAGATTCTGGGGGTTGCGATTGCTGTAAATCCCTGTACAGTACAGATACAAGGTCTTACTGTAATTTCCATATACAGGCATTAGGTCACATACAGATATTATTTTTATATTCTATTGGTATTTTTAGGAAGCTGCATAGCTAATAATCTCATTACTAAAAAACCACATAAGCATACACAATTACTGTATGTTACCTATAGGTCATTTCTGCCTGTATGCCGATAATGCAGTCCCCATGTAACATCTGAGATGCCATCTAAAGTTCAGAACCTTTCGTTCCAACAATATTTCTGTAATAGATAAACAAATACATTAAACATTTTAAAATGAGCAAATTTACATTATTTTAATTTTTTAACTATATAAATAAGAATAATTTAATAACTATCTCAGAACAGCAATCTCTGTACAAACTTTCTATTTTACCCTATATTTAATTGTTAACTTCACATTCCGTGGTTCAAATAAATGCTATGATCCTTTTTTTCTGCTTAAATTTCTACGTTGTGAAGGGGTTAATCAGAATGTAGCAACAGGACAAAGAAAAAGCAGAAGGTATGGTGTTCTAACTTGACTTCTTTGGATTTAGCTTTGCCATTTGTTCTAAATTCTATAAATTCCCTCGCTCGACTTTCCAGGAATTAATCTGCGTATGCGCCAATCTAAATTTCCACATGGTTGGCCAACAAGTACGTCTTTAAGACTTTTATTTATTTATATTATTTAATGTTAAAATTTTTTATTGCTGTAATGTAAAAGTAAAGTGGTTTTGATGTCGTTGGGATGAACGAATATGCGAAAGATTATGGTATTATTATGCGCATAGCTATTCTACCGTGACTTGTTTATTCTATGCTACGTGGCTATTGCACAGGTTATAATTGTACAACTGGACCGTTAAAACATTCCGATGTATTTTTTATTTTTTTAAAAAAACCTTTACAAAAACCAACTATATATGTATAAAAATATTTTACTAGCTGCTAACAAATAAAAGTATTCCCCACTTTTTACCTAAAATCGTGGCAAATCAGTCACAATAAATAGAAGTTTTTATTACACATGCATGTTTCCACGGCAACCAAATGTAATGAAACAGACACAATGATTCCTTTTGATGATGGAAAACAGAAAAATCGCAGAGGCCTCGTTCCAGTTTCATTTGATTTCTATCCATTTAGATTTATAGTAAACCAAAAAACCATAGATGTAATCTTGGCTTTAAAATCTTGATATCCTGGATAAAGCAGCAATATAACGAAATTGGATGTTGTTACACATTGTTCTTTTAAAGTCTTCTTTTACACATGTTGTACCTCTACCAGAAAGCACGTAACAGATGTACATTTTTTGAGGCTTGGCTGAATATCGATTCGTTTCTGAATTGCTAGGAGATAAGGATACGATTAGTTCGGGGGACCTTTCGTAAACCTCTCAAAGTTTTAGGATGAATAATCTTTAACTCCTTTAATCCCTTCACTACCAAGTGATTTTCCAAAAAGCATTGTCAGAAACCAGTGATTTTTTGAAAAATCATTTTAAATTAATTTAGGTCATAAATATTTGAGTTTATACCTATTTTATGTCTTACTATAAATAACCTATTTTTGGCCAGTAGATGGCGCCATCTGCTGCCAAATTGAGTTAGAGGATTGAGCAGCTGGTCTATTTTTTTTTCTTTTTTTCCCTGCATCGGCTGCTGAAACCTCTATTTCAGAGCTTTGAGCAGCTGCTTTTACAGTTTTAGCTCTTTGGGCATTATGCCCACAGGGCTAAAACTTTGGGGGAACCTTCTGCAGCCCAAAAGCAAACAAAATCTGTTTGCACCGAATTTCATTTGCTTTTGGGCTGCTGATCAGCAAACCAAGATATCTTGGTTAACGGGGCACCAGATAGCGCCTTTGAAGCCTGAGATATCTTGATATCAGTAGTGAAGGGGTTAACGCAAAGTGATATTCCATAAAACCACAGACAATGCAAGAACCCTGCAATTATAGAAAAAATATACAGAAATGTATCTACTGTATATGTTCAATGTAGCCAAGACTTATTTGTTAGGCAGTGGGCTCCCTCCGCTGGCCAAAAAATGCTATTACATATACAATACAGCTTGGGCTTTACATTTCCTTGAAGCAAAAACACAGAAATCGAATCTTTTCAAATAAATTCAACCCATCGACTGTCATGTCATGTCATGTGCTGAAATGTTAGATGCATGTTTTGGAAACTACTGTCTTTTTCACTAAACAAAGTTCCTTTGCATTGCTCCAGAATTAGAATAAATCGATTATACTCGATAATGGCTACCTGCAGGTGATTTTAAACTTCTAGTGATCATGATAGTGATGGGGTTAATCTGATTGTCTACCAAACAATACATGGAAAGTAAATCGTAAAACCACAGTTTTATACAGTAATAGTGATTCTAATACAAGTAATAATAATAGGAAAGAAAAAACAATCACTAATCCCAAACCTGGGAAAGTGAAATAAGGATGAGGGCATCCCAACCAAGAGTGGGATTAAACCCTGTAGAAATCGTATATAGATAAAGAAAGAGGTACAAATGATTAGTGGACAACCACCATCACAGAGCCCCTTAAAAGATTGGGGTTAATAAAAAATTAGTTTTATTATTGGACATTGCCAAACAAGATATGTACAAATAGTTGTATAACAAGACAGGATGTCACATAAGTAAACAAACAGTAGAAGTGACACTATGGACTGAAAAGAGATCAAGTAAATGAAAATGTATAGTAATTAGGAAGTCAAAACTACCAAATGGTAGTGAATACCGTTTAGCCAATGCTGTTACCCAACCCAAATTATCTTAATTGACATGAACTATAAGTAAAATCACTCATGATATAAGATGTCAATTGTATGAATGATATTTATATTATATGGGTAGTAGGCAAACCAGCAAGCGGACATCTAGATTAACTGCGAAATATCCCTCCAACGTATATATGATTGGGTGTAACAAGCGTTGTGATGACGGAAAAGGGTATAGGATCAATTGGACAATATCAGTGTGGACCAAAGATAATGGCCCGACAGCAATTCAGAACTCGTACAAGCTAGATAGATAGCACTTGAAAACCATGGGTGACTGGTATAGTAGCAGCAACCTAATGGTCATTAACCCCTTAAGGACCCAGGACGTACCATGTACGTCATTGCAGCGGGTCTCTTTTAGACCCGCTGACGTACATGGTACGTCCTGCGGTTTTTTTGAGCGCTGGAAGCGATCGGATCGCTTCCAGCAGCTCAAACGCCATTGCAGGATGCCTGGGAGTCCAGGCATCCGTGCAATGGCGGTGAGAAGTGCCGGGGCACCTTGTGATCGCTCCCCGGGTGCGATCAACATCCGGTTTCACCGGAGAGGTGCCGGCACTTCTAGAGAGCGCTGGAAGCGATCGGTATCGCTTCCAGCTGCTCTGTGTATATTGCAGGGATGCCTCGACATCGAGGCATCCTTGCAATATGCTTACCTGCCGCCGGTCCGCTAAGTGATCGCTCCCCCCGAGCGATCACTTCCGGTAGCGGCAGGAAGTACTGAGTGCCACGAGGTATCGTGGCACTCAGTACAAAAAGATCACATGAGTGATCAGGTGCTCTGCTGGGTGCCTCGAGGGATCAAGGCACCCAGCAGAGTAAAAAAGTGTAAAAAAAAGAAATAAAAATCAATAAAAAGTTATAAAAAAATAAACTGACAGCCAAGATGGCGCTGCCCTTCTAAGGGCAGGGTCATCTTGGGGCTGAGTGGGATGTTCCTAGCCTGCCTCATCAGAGAGGCAGGCTAGCAACATCCAATCAGAAGTAAAAAAAAATCAAAATAAAATTTCTAATTTGTCAGGTCAGGTCAATATTTTGTAAATATTGGCTCTGACCTCTGTGATTCTCCCTCCCTCTCCTCACTTGTGTTTTGGTGAGCGAGAGAGAGAGATCAGATTTGACAGGTTAGAGATTTTAGTGAGATTAGAAAAATTGAGGCAGATTTAGAGAGATTTTAGTGAGATTAGAAAATTTAGGCAGATTTAAAGAGATTTTAGGGAGATTTAGAAGAATTGAGGCAGGTTTAGAGTGATTTAGAGAGATTTAGGTGTTTATTTGTATTTTCTTTGAAACCCAACGGTTCTTCTAAGAACCAACAATCCGCTTATTATATTAATAATTATAAAATTTATAATCTATTATATATAATGTCTGAGAGGGTGTACAGCGCCGAGGAGGCATATGCCATCCTGGCGTCAGAATCTGAGGCATCTGCGTCAGACTCCGACCCTGATTTTGACCCCGCCAACTGCTCAGAGACGTTGCTAGATACATCATCTACGCTGGCTGATGTATCTAGTGATGTTTCTGATGCAGATCCTGGGTCACCACCTGCCAGCAGGAGACGCACAGCTCCAGCTGAGGAGTGGGTAGTGCCTCATCGCCAGAGGCCAGATATCCCTCTTTCACGGCAAATCCTGGCATCAATATTGATGTTGCAGGATTTACCGCCACACAGTTTTGCAGGTGTTTATGGGGGATGATTTGTTGGGCCACATCGTGGCCCAATCAAATCTGTATGCCATCAGCATTGTACTGCGAAGCCAGACTCCTACTTGGCAAGGCAGCAATGGACCCCGCTAGATGTGCCAGAATTTCTGAAATTCTGGGCACTTACTATGCTGATGGGCATCATAAAGAAGCCCTCAATTCGCTCCTACTGGAGCAGTAGCCCATCTGCTCTACCCCCATTTACCCCCAATCAATGTCACGTAGAAGGTATGAAAACATTTTGCGTTTCATGCACTTCAGTGACAACAGCCTGTGCCCTCCTAGAGAGCATCCCCAGTTTGACAGGCTGTATAAAATCCGCCCCCTGATTACCCACTTCGCCGCCAGGTTTGCAGAGGCTTATACACCTGGAAGGAATATCTGCGTGGATGAATCCCTAATGAAATACAAGGGAAGGCTGGGATTCAAGCAGTATATTCCTTCCAAACGCTCCAGGTATGGAGTGAAGGTGTATAAGCTCTGTGACAGCGAGAGTGGGTATACTCAGGCCTTCCGGGTGTACGAGGGAAAGGATAGTAGCCTTGACCCTCCAGGTTGCCCAGAACACATGGAACCAGTGGCAAGATTGTGTGGGACCTACTTTTTCCCCTGATGAACAAAGGGTACCACTTGTATGTTGATATTTTTTATACAAGTGTCCCTTTGTTCAAGCTGCTGTATTGTTTTGATACAGCAGCATGCGGTACTGTTCGCAAGAACCGCGTAGGTTTCCCAGCACAACTTGTCCGCACCCGGTTAAAAAGGGGGAGACCTCAGCTCTGCGCCAAGAGGAGCTGTTGGCGGTCAAGTACAGAGACAAGAAGGATGTATACCTTCTATCCACCATCCACACTGAGAGGTCTGTGGAGGTCTCTGTACGTGGCAGAGCTGAGCGCATCAGGAAGCCAGTGTGCATCAAAGCCTATAACCGGCATATGGGTGGGGTTGATCTGGCAGATCAGCTGCTCCAGCCCTACCAGATTATGCGGAAGTCAAGGGCCTGGTACAAAAAGGTTGCAATTTACCTGATGCAAATTGCAACCCACAATGCCTTTTTGCTCTGCAAAAAGGCAAACCCCGGAGTGACGCTGTCCTTTTTACAGTTTCAGCTCCAGGTCATTTCGGGGCTTTTGTACCAGGATGCACCTGCTCCCCGGGCGGTGATGGGACAGAGTTGGGGCTACGCATTTTATTTATAAAATCCCCCTACTGAGGGCAAACAGAAACCCAAAAAAAGATGCAGGGTGTGTTTCAAGAGGGGGCAGAGGAGAGACACAATCTTTTACTGCCCAGAATGCCCTGGACAACCCGGTCTGTGTCTTGGGGACTGTTTCAAGCTATATCACACTGTGCGTGATCTGTGTTTTTTTTCCTTTCTATTTTTTCTCACACTCCAGTTAGTTAGTTCAGTTTAGTTTTTTTTTCTTTTACTGCACCAGACTTTTACATTTTATTCGTACATTTTATGTTCTACAATTGGTGCTGTATTTTGCCACAATCTTTGCACACCTATGCATGGGGGGCATGGGTGTACTCAGGAGACCTTGCAGAAAACAACCTGGAGAGTTTTCATGCAGTAACAAACAACAGTGTCTCCTAATCACAGTCCAAATCTAATGTGGGCGTAAAAATAAAAAAATGAAAAATTACCGCCACACACCTTCTCAAATGTTTTGGGCTAAAACCGTTGCATCCATGGCATCAAAGCACTCCATATGCAATACCTGGGGTGTCAACATAACAAATATAAACAATTTTCTGGCAATAATTCAAACTGGGGTATGCGGTAGACCCAAAACCAAAGCTAGGCCTAGCTGAAGAAATAATCTCAATTTCAACTCCAATGACAAAGTCATAAAAATTGTATTTGAACCTTCCCAAAATCCTGACAAACCTATGCATGGAGGCATGGGTGTACTCAGGAGACCTTGCAGAAAACAACCTGGAGAGTTTTCATGCAGTAACAAACAACAGTGTCTCCTAAATCACAGTCCAAATCTAATGTGGGCGTAAAAATCTGAAAATTGAAAAATTACACCACACACCTTCTCAAATGTTTTGGGCTAAAACCGTTGCATCCATGGCATCAAAGCACTCCATATGCAATACCTTGGGGGTGTCAACATAACAAATATAAACAATTTTCTGGCAATAATTCAAACTGGGGTATGCGGTAGACCCAAAACCAAAGCTAGGCCTAGCTGAAGAAATAATCTCAATTTCAACTCTAATGACAAAGTCATAAAAATTGTATTTGAACCTTCCCAAAATCCTGGCAAACCTATGCATGGGGGGCATGGGTGTACTCAGGAGACCTTGCACAAAACAACCTGGAGAGTTTTCATGCAGTAACAAACAACAGTGTCTCCTAAATCACAGTCCAAATCTAATGTGGGCGTAAAAATCTGAAAATTGAAAAATTACACCACACACCTTCTCAAATGTTTTGGGCTAAAACCGTTGCATCCATGGCATCAAAGCACTCCATATGCAATACCTTGGGGTGTCAACATAACAAATATAAACAATTTTCTGGCAATAATTCAAACTGGGGTATGCGGTAGACCAAAACCAAAGCTAGGCCTAGCTGAAGAAATAATCTCAATTTCAACTCCAATGACAAAGTCATAAAAATTGTATTTGAACCTTCCAAAAATCCTGGCAAACCTATGCATGGGGGCATGGGTGTACTCAGGAGACCTTGCAGAAAACAACCTGGAGAGTTTTCATGCAGTAACAAACAACAGTGTCTCCTAATCACAGTCCAAATCTAATGTGGGCGTAAAAATAAAAAAATGAAAAATTACCGCCACACACCTTCTCAAATGTTTTGGGCTAAAACCGTTGCATCCATGGCATCAAAGCACTCCATATGCAATACCTGGGGTGTCAACATAACAAATATAAACAATTTTCTGGCAATAATTCAAACTGGGGTATGCGGTAGACCCAAAACCAAAGCTAGGCCTAGCTGAAGAAATAATCTCAATTTCAACTCCAATGACAAAGTCATAAAAATTGTATTTGAACCTTCCCAAAATCCTGACAAACCTATGCATGGAGGCATGGGTGTACTCAGGAGACCTTGCAGAAAACAACCTGGAGAGTTTTCATGCAGTAACAAACAACAGTGTCTCCTAAATCACAGTCCAAATCTAATGTGGGCGTAAAAATCTGAAAATTGAAAAATTACACCACACACCTTCTCAAATGTTTTGGGCTAAAACCGTTGCATCCATGGCATCAAAGCACTCCATATGCAATACCTTGGGGTGTCAACATAACAAATATAAACAATTTTCTGGCAATAATTCAAACTGGGGTATGCGGTAGACCCAAAACCAAAGCTAGGCCTAGCTGAAGAAATAATCTCAATTTCAACTCTAATGACAAAGTCATAAAAATTGTATTTGAACCTTCCCAAAATCCTGGCAAACCTATGCATGGGGGGCATGGGTGTACTCAGGAGACCTTGCACAAAACAACCTGGAGAGTTTTCATGCAGTAACAAACAACAGTGTCTCCTAAATCACAGTCCAAATCTAATGTGGGCGTAAAAATCTGAAAATTGAAAAATTACACCACACACCTTCTCAAATGTTTTGGGCTAAAACCGTTGCATCCATGCATCAAAGCACTCCATATGCAATACCTTGGGGTGTCAACATAACAAATATAAACAATTTTCTGGCAATAATTCAAACTGGGGTATGCGGTAGACCCAAAACCAAAGCTAGGCCTAGCTGAAGAAATAATCTCAATTTCAACTCCAATGACAAAGTCATAAAAATTGTATTTGAACCTTCCCAAAATCCTGGCAAACCTATGCATGGGGGGCATGGGTGTACTCAGGAGACCTTGCAGAAAACAACCTGGAGAGTTTTCATGCAGTAACAAACAACCGTGTCTCCTAAATCACAGTCCAAAACTGATGTGGGTGTGAAAATGAAAAATGACCACCAACAGTATCCAATTTGTTTGGAGCAAACGGTTGCATCCATAGCATAAAAACACTCCATTTACAATACTTTGGGGTGTTAGCTTACCAAATATATGCACGTTCATAAAACTGGGGTATGTAAAAAGGCCCCTAAAAAGAAGATAAGCAAAGAAGATACTGTATGTCAAATTAGAAAATTGACAAGCACATGTCAAAGATTGGCGTAGCACCCCAAAAACAACAGAACAAATCTATATATGGGTGGTATCACTTTACTCAGAAGATGTTGCTGAACATATTTTGGGGGTTTTTTTGGCAGTAACCCATAACTGGATTTGACAATTCATGCCTAAAGTACAATGTGTGTGAAAAAATAACCCAAAAAGTGACTACCTGAAAGTTTGACATAGAGCTAGTGCATGGAAAGTGTTAAAATACAACTCTTTGAAGCACCCTAGGTGTGCCCTTTCTAAAAATATATGGTTTGATGGGGGTAAATTACTTTGGCCGGCTTCAAAAATGTCCCAAATAGGACTGGGTGCATGATGACGAAATGTGAAAATTCCAAGTTGGAAAACTGAAATGCGCACCCCCCAAATAAGGCCTATTAGCCCCCAAATGACCCGACATACCTATACATGGGTGGTATCAATTTACTCAGAAGATTTGCTGAACATATTTTGGGGTGGTTTTTGGCAGTAACCCATAACTGGATTGACAATTCATGCCTAAAGTACAATGTGTGTGAAAAAATAACCCAAAAAGTGACTACCTGAAAGTTTGACATAGAGCTAGTGCATGGAAAGTGTTAAAATACAACTCTTTGAAGCCCTAGGGTGTGCCCTTTCTAAAAATATATGGTTTGATGGGGGTAAATTACTTTGGCCGGCTTCAAAAATGTCCCAAATAGGACATGGGTGCATGATGACGAAATGTGAAAATTCCAAGTTGGAAAACTGAAATGCGCACCCCCCAAATAAGGCCTATTAGCCCCCAAATGACCTGACATACCTATACATGGGTGGTATCATTTACTCAGAAGATGTTGCTGAACATATTTTGGGGTGTTTTTTGGCAGTAACCCATAACTGGATTTGACAATTCATGCCTAAAGTACAATGTGTGTGAAAAAATAACCAAAAAGTGACTACCTGAAAGTTTGACATAGAGCTAGTGCATGGAAAGTGTTAAAATACAACTCTTTGAAGCACCCTAGGGTGTGCCCTTTCTAAAAATATATGGTTTGATGGGGGTAAATTACTTTGGCCGGCTTCAAAAATGTCCCAAATAGGACATGGGTGCATGATGACGAAATGTGAAAATTCCAAGTTGGAAAACTGAAATGCGCACCCCCCAAATAAGGCCTATTAGCCCCCAAATGACCTGACATACCTATACATGGGTGGTATCAATTTACTCAGAAGATGTTGCTGAACATATTTTGGGGTGTTTTTTGGCAGTAACCCATAACTGGATTTGACAATTCATGCCTAAAGTACAATGTGTGTGAAAAAATAACCCAAAAAGTGACTACCTGAAAGTTTGACATAGAGCTAGTGCATGGAAAGTGTTAAAATACAACTCTTTGAAGCACCCTAGGGTGTGCCCTTTCTAAAAATATATGGTTTGATGGGGGTAAATTACTTTGGCTGGCTTCAAAAATGTCCCAAATAGGACATGGGTGCATGATGACGAAATGTGAAAATTCCAAGTTGGAAAACCGAAATGCGCACCCCCCAAATAAGGCCTATTAGCCCCCAAATGACCCGACATACCTATACATGGGTGGTATCAATTTACTCAGAAGATGTTGCTGAACATATTTTGGGGTGCTCTTTGGCAGTAAACCTTAAAGCTCACAGTACATGTATTCTTAAATTGCGTTAAAAAAAAAAAATCACCAAAAATTTTTTTTTTCTCAAACTTTGGCATAGATTTGTGGTAAAATGGTTTGCATGGAAAGAGTCAAAATACCCCAAGTTTAATACCTTGATTTGTGTACTTTAAAAAAATATGTATATGTGGAGGGTTATTCAGGAATTAGTGACAGATATCAGTGTTACAATGTCACTATCACTAGTTTTGAAAATAAACTCTTTGGAAATGGCAAAGTGCTACTTGCACTTATTGTTGCATAAAATAAGGAAAAAAGCGAGGAATATGTAAACATTGGGTATTGCTAAACTCAGTACTAAATTTAGAAACTACTAAGGAATTAATTTTTTTTGACGGTTGTTGATACATAAAAATTTTGGGGGTCAAAGTTCGAAAAAGTGTGTTTTTTTCAATTTTTTTGTCATATTTCACAATATTTTTTAGAGTAAATTATATGAAATGATGAAAAAAATTGTATCTTTATAAAGTCCATTTAATGACGAGAAAAACAGTGTAAAATATGTGTGGGTTACATAAACGAGTAAGAGGAAAATTTGACGTAAACACTAACAGCGCAGAAACGTAAAAACAGCAGCGGTCACTAAAGGACGGATTTGTGTAAAACTGCCCGGTCACTAAGGGGTTAATGGAGTTAAATCTCAGGTTTAATCGAGTCGAGAAAAAATATCAGAGAGAAAATTTATAACTTGCCCAATATAACGCTCCTGACGAAGCCACATGACTTGAGTGGCGAAACGTACGTTGAGCGCGGTACAACACCGATGGGTTTTTACCCATTTTAACTGCTTCACCTTTTTTCTATAATCGATTTTTCAAACACTATGGACTGGTGGTCATAGCTCTTTTGATTTAGAGCATATTCCGTTTAGCTTCACGTATATATTGGTCATAATTGCAATCATATTGCCCTTATTTATACCTCAGGTTGTATTGTGTACTTTTACTGACTGTACGTCCGTTCTTTAAAATAATTCCCACTTGGTGTGTGGTCATCACAACGCTTGTTACACCCAATCATATATACGTTGGAGGGATAATCATTTGTACCTCTTTCTTTATCTATATACAAGTAATAATAATGCTGAGAAAAAAATGAAAATAAGATCAAAACAAAAAACTGAAAAGCGTTATATAACATTTACATTTTTCACGTATGTAAATCATACTATATCACCCTTGTTAAGCCATCTGTAGGAAATATTACATTCTTAACGCTAATGTTGGCGCTCAGCTATGTGAGCGTTAACATTAGATAAATTGGCCCTAGCACTGGCCACCCCTATTACAATACAAACGCAAAGGGGTTATAAAACCCGTTAGGGCATAGAGATTGCACTCACTTCCGCGAGCTTACTGTACTTTGCGCTCCCTATCTTAAGTAAAGGGAGAGCAAAGGGTAATCAGCGTTAGGTTTACAAAGTCCTAACGCTTTTTAGGCTAAGGTCAGACGAACGCATTTTTAACGTGCGTTTAGCCGCACGAAATCACGGCCGTGCTAGCAGCAAATGACGTCCAATGCCGGGGAACATACGACGAATGGCCGCACGAAAGTTCGTCCGCGCAACGCAAGTGGCAAACGAACGCATTTTTTCTAGAACGTCAAACCGCTACTACTGACGTACAGAGTGCGCTGCGCCCGCATAGCGGTGTGTGTGTGTGTGATTAGGAGAAGTCAGACGCTGCTAATGTCCGGCCAACATCACGTCCAGACACAAAAAGTGTTTTATTGATGATCCGTACAAAATCACGGACGAAAATGCGCATCGTATGACCGCTATCGCGTATTCCGTGAAAAAATAGGTCCATTCATTCGAACACACTTTTTCACGGACAACGTGAAAAATGCGTTCGTCTGACCCTAGTCTTATGCCACGCTGCGGTTACTGAAAAGTTAGCACCAGCTTCTAGCTGTGGTTATCTGATTCCTCTTCTGTGGAATCATTTAGCATCAGCTATAAAAAAAAATCAGATACTAACTCACCTCTCATCCCGAGGCGAGAACAGCGGCCCGATCTGTCTCTTCTGGAGTGGCCACCAGAAGCAGAGTGAGATTGGGGGAAAAAATCCCCAGTCTCCCTCAGCTATCACTCCTCGGACCTGCAGGATGTCACGAGAGGCAATCCTAAAAAATAAATAAATAGACTTTTTGCTGCAAGTGAAAAGAAAATATACAGTTGAATAAATATTTAATAAAAAAAGGGAATTTTCTTACATTGAAACCTATGGGATTCGTCTGATTAAACCTGCAGAATGAAACCACCGAACATCAGGGCATTTCACTGACCTTTCACTGCTGTCTGGCGTTCTCTGAATAGATTAACCCGTTACTTCTCTATGGCGAGTTCACTGCCTTTGAACAGCACTGTATTTCGCTGGCAATTCGCCAATACTGACGGCTTTTTTAATAGCCGAATGAACACGAAAATGCACCGTACGGTTAAATTCACTGGTGCAATACAGTGGCCAAAAAAAAACCCTGACAGTGTATGTGATAAAGAAAGGTAATTAAATGGTCAGATCTCCTGCTTATTGGGATTTGTAATGATCATACTGAGATTATAAGGCTGCTGTGAGACGAGCGTAGTGTTCACGTCCGTGATTGCGCCTAAAAGTACGTCCGTGATAGCATGACAGGAAGCCCATCGGAGCCCGTTACACGAAGTACGTCCGCACTGAACTGCGGACGCACAACGGCCGCGGCCACAGACGCAAGGCAGGCATGAACGTACAACCGCTAGAACGGCCGCACAGAATGCACTGCGGCCGGCTAGCGGCCTGTGTACATGAGGGGGACGTCAGACGCACCTGTTCTGCGGCCTACATCACGTCCAGACTCCAGAACATTCCTGGCGTGGCTGTAGTATATTCTAGGGGCCGGAGAGTTTATCCTGGACACTGGACGCTGCAGGTGACATGGACGTCGAGAGGCTGATCACCGAAGTGGGGGAGCACCCCGAATTGTGGGACTGCCAGCAACCTATACAAGGACAAGATCAGCAAGGCGAACGCATGGCTGATGTAACGAGAGTGGTGTACCCTGCATACGACACATGGTCTGAGCATGAACAGAAAGTACAGAGTGAGTACATGATTATTTTATTCATAATGAAATGCATTATTAATCCAAACAAAATGTAAATGGCTAACAAATTCATGAACGTCACATGTCAAATGCTCCCCATCTGCCAGGGCACCTGTCCTGCTTCGCTAGTGAAATAGTTTGCAAGTGCATCACGATGCCTGTTGCTGTGTCGATTCCCAGGCATAACGTTATCATTAATAAATTCCTCCAAACCACAAACAGACAAGGAGTCATCAAAATTAAAACCATCCCGCGCACGAACAAAATTATGCAACACACAACAACATTTCACTATATCTACAGAAAAATCGATGTGCACATCTAGCGGCCTATAGAAAATCCTCCACTTGTTGCTCAGTATGCCAAAGGTACACTCGACATACCGTCTCGCACGCGACAGCCTATAATTGAACACCCGCTTTGTCACAGTCAGGTGTGTCCCAGAGTATGGCCGCAGGACATGCGTAGAAAGTCCAAAAGCCTCATCCCCTACAAAGGTGTAGGGGACTCGCACATCTGTGCCAGGCAAAGGTGCGGGTCCGGGGATGTGCAGTGTCCCACTTCCTATTGCATTCCACAGTGTGGAGTTCCTGAACAGTGTGGAGTCTGAATCTTTCCCGTATGACCCCACATCCACACAGACAAAATTATAGTTGGCATCTGCCACTGCCAGTAGGCCAATGGAAAAATAATGTTTATAATTGTGATACAGTGAGCCACTCTGCATTGGCTTCACTATGCGGACATGTTTGCCATCCACGGCTCCCAGGCAATTCGGAAAGTTTGCTCGCTCCAAAAATGTTGCAGCAATTTGCGCCCATGCCGCATCTGTGGTGTTGGCAAACATTCTTCCCTCATCGTGTCCCAAATTGTCTGGCACACCTTGCGGACGATCTCCCCAGCTGTAGATCTGCCAATGCGGAAATTATAATGCAGGTCCTGCAGACTGCATCCACTGGCAAGATACCTATCAAAAAAGGAGAAATAAATGTGTGTTATGATCAGATTCCGTGAGTCGCACCTAATATCATTCTTCTGTTTTGCAGCACATGAAGTCATCGCGAAATGGAGGAGAAGGAGAAGGGCACCGGGTGGTGAATTTGAGCGTGCCATGGTGACATTCATGGATTGTCACCATCAACCACCACCACCACCGCCACCACCACCACCACTCCACGCTGCAGGTTCTGGGATGACGATGACATGTCGTTCCATCATTCGTGTCTCCCCATGTTGCACCAGATGAGCCTGGCTCAGAAGATGGAGTACCGAAGAAGGACATTGGACCCCATACACAGCATCTTGAGCCAGCCTCCAGTACCACCTGTCCTCCCAGGCACAATATGCTGGTGGTTATTACCGGCGGCCGGAGCCTCCACACCAACCCATGTCCCCTGGTGCCAGGTCACAACCACCCTATCAGCCTGCATACCAAGGTTACATGCCCGATCCCTATGATGAGGATGCTCCTCATTATGAGGATTTGTAGTTATTTTCCTGCTCATGCACTTTTTATGCTCTGCATTGTTGTTTGCCACATGTTCATGGACTCTTTATTTTATGTCTGATTTATGTTATGTTCAGCAACATATGGTGTGTTAATGTTATTTGGTTTAGTATTACCATTTCTTGTGGATAAAAGATTTATGTTGCTGTCACTGTTGTCTGTCATTCATTATTGAGTATGTGTGATATTATGCAATGTGTGTGGGTATGCTTGTGCAAATGGGCTGGTGGGCATATCACAACACACCGAAAATGGGGACTCTGGACATCAAGCACATCTCTGCTGGCTGGCACCGAAAATATGAATGCTGGTGTTTGCTGTTACTTACCGCAACGTGATGACCAGCATCTCCTCGGGTGGAATGGCGCCCTCATATTGGTGTCCCTCTTCATCAACGGCTCACGTACCGTCGACAACAATTCGTCAAAGGAGGGGATGGACATCCGCAGGTAGTTGAAGAACTTCGTCGGGTCCCTCTCTCGCAGTGGCCTGTACAGCGTGACAAAGTGGCCATGCGTGCATCTGGCAGCATTTATGGATGAACCCATGATCGCCGTTTTCGCTTGTTCTTCAGGTACAGGTACCCCGTTGCAGCAAAAACGAATACTTCGACTGCATCCATCTTTGGAAAACCCCACCTTCCCCAAAATGGCTTTTTATACCCCTTCCTTGGTTTTTTGATCTGCAATTGATTTGTTTCTCACATTCACTTTTTATATTGATCCGTCACTAATCGACGGACGTGATCACTGACGTGATCACGGACTGTGTGACCACTACTGCGTCTTCCGTACTGACGATGTCCTACTGCACGGACGTACAGTCCGTAGAAATCACGCTCGTCTGACCCTAGCCTTAGCAATGCAGCTTCAAAAAAATCCCAATGGGATATAAAAAAATATCTGTATGTGACATAATGCCTGTATATGGAAATTACAGTAACACCTTGTATCTGTACTGTACAGGGATTTTCAGCATTTAAAACCCCCTGAATTTCCCCGCTGAGTGAACCCAGAGCTCTCCCTGGTTGTTGTAATGCAGCATCAAAGTTTTTGAATCTTTTGTTACAGTGAGGTTCGGGGCTGCTCTTTGCGGCTTGTTTTACAGTATTACAGAGGGACAGGAGTGAATTCTTACATTGAATTTCATTTCACCACAGGGAGCAAACTAATCTCACCATAACAAAGATATGCAAATAGGGTTTGATATGCTAATGATTGCTTTTCAATGTATCACAGTGCAAAATCGAGTTAACATGGCTCTGGTAAAGAACGGTGAAAGTCCATGCAATCGAGCAATTTATGAATGATGAGTGTCTGGGCTAGCTTTTTTAAAATGTCTCATGATATGTAGATACTTGCACAGCGATACCTTCAATCATAACATATCGGTGGGGATTAATTGTCCTATTTAGATCTCGTGATAAAACTTAGTTTATTGTTATCAGATAAATTCAACAAGTGCAGCACTTAAAAAAAAAAAACTACACAAAACAGAACAATTCACAGCTGGGGTTTGGCTTATTCTGATCCTAAACCGTGTATTGGCATAAATAGCGGTGTTATAAAACAGCAGGTCACTGTGGAAATGGCCTGAAGAAACAGCAATGAAAGCATGAAAAGCGTCGAATGGCGTGCTGTCTTTGTGTCTGTGTATTCTGTGAAAGCTGCGGAAAGCAGTCTGTCAGTGTTGTTGTGTCTGGTGCACATTTTTGTGTTTTCCAATAGAATTTAATGGATATTTATCTACTGACCTGAGCTTTTTGTACAGAGAGAACAATCATTAGAGAGAAAGATTTCGCTAGAAGCCTGAGCTGGCGTTATTTCAGCATTACACACCATTTTACCGCTATGTATCCTTTATACCTAATAAATTATGTAGAATTTTTTGTTCCTGTTACGTTTGGGACCCTTGGATCCTCCTGCCTCAGCCGACCGGAGCGTATGCCTCGTTGGATGATTGCCGGCCGCCGATTTATATCAAAGGCTCTCATAGGCGCTGGGGAGTGACGCGTTTCACCGGCTGGGGGCATGGCTTTGTGACGTGATCTAATGGGATGCGACAGCCGGTTTAAGTACTGGGATTGCCTTCATATCGTTGACCTGTCGTGGTTTTTATTGCCCATGAGTACGTTTTGATGTATGATTGTGCCGAAAAATCACCGAATTGATCTGTAAAAAGCCGACCCGCAAGCAGAACGCCTACCAGCCACCAGAAAAATCCGACAAGCCGACGAACGGGTTAAAAAAAACCTGCACTTTTAAAAGCCGCCGAACGCATCCGAAAAACCACCACAAAACCTCTGACTCAAACAGAAAAACAACCTCAAAACCGCAAATCAATCCGATAAATCGTCGATAAACCACCGAACGCACCTGACGATCCGCCGCACGCATCTTTAAAAAGTTGAACAGAGCTCTGACAACCGCCAGAAAAAGTCAACAAACCGTCAGGTAAAAAAAAAAAACTCACCGCAACTTTAAAACGCATTTGCAAAAAAAGTACTGGACAAAAATGCCTGGAAATATATTTCAAGTCCTTTTTTCTGGGTAATTTTTTTTTTTGTAGGGTTTTTTTCTGTTACACTCCTTTTTTTACTATTATTCATAGGCCCTTATAGATTATTTCCAGCTAGTTTTTTAGGAAACGCCGTGTAAAAGTTGCTGTTCCTTTTTTTTACCCTGTTCCACAGCTTCTTGCCTTTTTCCAGCGGCTAGTTGGTGGGTCGGCAGCTTTTTTTCGGATCGATTTATTTATTTATTTTGTGAAAATTTAAAAGGTCATTTTGGGGTGTTTTTTTTTTTTGGGGGGGGGGTGGGTGACTCTCCACATTTCTGTGCACACAGGCTCCTGAGAGGTAAATCCGACCCTGCCAACAACAGCAATGTTTCAGCCACACTGGACTTTTATCAAGGTTACTTCTTAAGAGGAAAGCACAGATGCAACGTTGCTGCTGTTGGCGCTGACTCTGTAAACCAAAAGACACGTCTTTGGACCAAAGTGCCGGCTCAATCCTTTTTTCTACATGTCATTCAAGGATCAGCCACCTTAGAGCAGTGTGCACCGTTTAGGCTGGGGTCAGACGAGCGTAGTGTTCACGTCCGTGATTGCGCCTAAAAGTACGTTTGTGATAGCATGACAGAAAGCACATTGGAGCCTGACACATGAAGTACGTCCGCACTGAACTGCGGACGCACAACGGCCGCGGCCCACGGACGCAAGGCAGGCAAGAACGTACAACCCCTAGAACGGCCGCACAAAGTGCGCTGCGTCCGCAACGTCCGCATAGCTTTGTGTGTGAGTGATGGAACGTGGTCAGACGGACTGCATTTATACGTCCAGCATTTTTCACGGACAAAATGGTTTTGCTTTTTAATTTATTTTCCCTCCTACATCCGTCAAAATATACGTCAGTGAATAAACGGACTGTGTGGCCACTACTGCGTCTTCCGTACTGACGTACGTCCGTGTGCACGGACGTACAGTCTGTAGAAATCACGCTCGTCTGACCCTAGCCTTAGTGGATCCTCTTCTATTTTTCTGATTGCTGTTTTCTATTCTTTTTGCAATTATATAGGTTTTCCCTTTTTGGATCATCCTGTATGGCGATGTTTTGCTGCTATAAATATGTTAATAATATGTTAAATTGTTTTATAAGAAAATAAAAAATACAGCCAAGGCTTCGCTTTCTTCTGATAGTCTTAATATTGTCTTTAAAAACAGAAAAAGAGCATTTTTTTTTGCAGAGTCTCCCTAACGAGTGATACCGTAATTGATGCAGTAAAGTCTGAAGGGAATGTTTACTTTAAGCAACTGTTCCCAGATCTATGGCGAAATGCGGTAGTGGATATCAAGCAATCAAATGGATAACAAGTACGGGTCCATGCCGCAATGACAGAATTGTCAGCAGGCGAATTGTGTTTCCTTGATATATCCTCAGCGAGAGCAAAGGAATCAGACAAAAGGAGGGGATGTGGAAGGTGATAACAGAAGGAGACAAAAGATGAATAAAAATAGAAATAAAAGCACACCAGACAAACTCTGGCTCGCCAACTTCGCTGCTGTAAAACGTCTCTGCTATAGACCCTGGTGGTCCAGCTTGATAGGAGATGAACAGGCTCAGGTCGCTGGAATAACAGCGTGGTTCACGGTAAGGGAGCTTTGCTTTCTTTAAATTGCTGATGCACAGCTCTGTGGAAACCGTAACACAAAGGATGATTAGCGACCGCACAGCTCCCAGAATGCCGCTTAACAAAACAAATTTATTGAAGCATGAAATATTCCAGCAGGAGGATGAGGAATCCCTCATCAGACAGTCTCATTTCACAAGATTTGGGAATTGACCCCTTCACTACCAAGATCGAGCATAATCAATCTTCAAAAGCAACTGCTGGTGCCCCGGTATCGAGTATACTCAATCTGGTCTTATTCTCAACCATCGCAAAATAATTTTGTTTTTTGCAAAAGAAATTCATTAGCAAATGGACCCCATAACGTGTCCCTGAAATTTCAGCACATTGGACATGACAGTTGAAGTATAGCAATTATTTGAAAAACTTTGTGATCCGTTTTTCCTGCAAGGAAACAGAGTGCAAGCTGTAATGTAACTGTAGTAACACCTTTTGGGCAGCAGAGGGAGTATCCAGACCAGACATTGGTGCTGCATCGCATAAAGGGTGACACAGGTTTTGCCTGGTTTTCTATTATTCTCTTTATATTTAAAGGTGTTGATATGGAGCTCTTTTTTGGTGTTTTGTATTTAAAGTCTTAGATGCACCCGCTTGTGTTGCAAGTTTAGGTTGAGTGCAACCCCCCCCCCCCCTGTGGTGTATATATATATATATTCACGGCCGTTCATTGCGAACCAAATTTCCACCATTTTATTCAGCAAAGCTCAGAGTTATGAAATTTTCACCATGTGGTAACAGCTGGTATTATGCACCCATGCATGGAGCTGTTGTTGCAGGTTTTTGAATGTGTTTGTCTAGAGTGCTCTCTCCATGTTTTTGTTTTGTATTTTTTTGAGACGCACCCGCACTGAAACGCTTAGTTAGGCTGAGTGCTACCCCCATGTTTTTTGTATGTATTTCTTGGGTATGCACCCCTCCCTGCCACAGGTACTCCTCCTCCAGGTTCTATTTAACCTTGATCTGCAGGAGCTCCATGAAGGACCTGTTCCTCAGTAAGTGTTTTATCCATGATGGGCAGTCATTAGGTTTGCAGAGTAGGACCTGCCAGAGGGTGGATTACATTGACGCTGTTGGCAGGCTTAAGCAATTCACGGCTGTTCATTGCGAACCAAATTTCCACCATTTTATTCAGCAAAGCTCAGAGTTATGAAATTTTCACCATGTGATAAAAGCTGGTATTATGTACCCATGCATGGAGCTGTTGTTGCAGGTTTTTGAATTTGTTTGTCTGGAGTGCTCTCTCCATGTTTTTGTTTTGTATATGTAGCGCTGTGTTAAAATCTTGCGGTGGCATTACCTATTTTTGGCCACAAGATGGAGACAGTCGCGATTAGAGACACTGGACATTGGGACTACATTTCCGGCATGCTTTGCAAGGAGACAGGAAGTGGGTGGGGACTGGACACTTACATCCTCCACCTCGTGGAGAACGCGCCAGGGAACGAGAGAAAGCAGACGCAGTGAAGAGATCGCGAGAGGGCCTAGGCCAGAGCCTGAGTGAGACCTGTCAGTATTATTGGGTCACTCAACCTGAGGAGAAGGAGACTTGCGAGAATCCAGGAATTGCTGCAGACCGGAGGAACCGAAGACCTCGAGTGAGGAGTCACCGCGAATTGATCGGGTACGGAGAGCAGGCGGTGAGCTGGACAAGCTGCA